>RJWK010050994.1:0-16096 GCA_004363435.1 Platanista minor | reverse complement strand
GGTTTTGTTAAACTTGCAAGATGTTCCTAGAGTCAAGGCCCTCTTGAGTGCTGTATGCATTTGAAAATCGTTGACTAGTGAAAAAACTTATTTGTTGCAATCGCGTTAAATTTATATGCTTGTGAGATCTAATAATGTGAGAACATGGGTGAACAAAATACATTCTACTTTAGTGTCCTTCAGTATTTAAAGTTTTCATACTTTAAGTCCTATGCGATGTTCTAAGTTTGTTTTATATGTATTAACCCTAATCCTCAAACATACGAGGCATGTTACTTTTAATACGTTCACTTTTTTTTTTAACTTTTTAAAAATAAATTGATTTATTAAAAAAAAAAAAAAAAAAAGAAGACCCTTAAGCAGCCTATAGAGAGGTCCACTGGCAAAACTAAAGTCTCTGGGCAACACCAACGTAGTAAGTTGAAAAATGCCCCACCCCCCCCCCACCCCCCGCAAATATTCATCTCCTAATCTCTGGAAACTGAATATTACCTTACATGCCTTTACATGCCTCCCCTCCCCGCCCCCTAAAAAAGGATTTTGCAGATGTGATTAAATTAAGGATCTTGAGACAGGGACATTATCCTGGATTATCCAGTTGGGCATTAAATGCACTCACTTGTATCCTTACATGAGGGAGGCAGAGGGACATTTGACACACACACAGAAGAGAAGGCAATGTGACCACAGAGGCAGAGATTGGAGTGGTGCAACCACAAGCCAAGGGTGGATGCGGGTAGCCTCCAGGAGATGGAAGTGGCCAAGAACTGATTCTCTCCTAGAGCCTCTGGAGGGAGTACAGCCCTGCTGACACCTTGATTTGAGCCCTGTGAAACTGATTTCAGACTTCTGGCCTCCAGAACTGTGAAAGAATAAATTTCTGTCTTAAACCACCAAGCTTGGGGTAATTTGTTAAAGTGGCAACAGGAAACTAACACAGCCAATGAGGAACAGAGGTCTACCAACGACCTTATAAGTGAGCTTGAAAGAGGGTCTTCCAGTTCCAGATGAGTATTACCCTGGCTGACTTCTTGGCTGTAACCTCATGAGAGACCCTGAGCCAGAACCACTTAACTAAGTTGCTCCCGAATTACTGACCCATAGAAATCATGAGAGATAATAAATGATTGTTGTTGGTTTGAGGCACCACAGTTTTGAGTGATTTGATAAGCAGCAAGAGATTAACTACGACACTTTCACTACAAGAAATGCTATAGGGATTTATTCGGGCTGATACGAATTACACCAGATGAAAACATGGATCTACAAGAAGGAATGAAGATCAGTGGAAATGCTCAATATATTAGAAACAAGACAAGGATGCCCACTCTTACTACCTCTATTCAGCATTATATTGGAGGTCCTAGCCTGTGCCATAAGGCAAAAAAAAAAAATTAAAAAAAATTAAAAGACAAAATGATTGGAAGTAAAAGAAGTAAATCTATCTTTTAAAATAGATAACAGGGCTTCCCTGGTGGCGCAGTGGTTGAGAGTCCGCCTGCCGATGCAGGGGACACGGGTTCATGCCCCGGTCCGGGAAGATCCCACGTGTGGCGGAGCGGCTGGGACCGTAAGCCATGGCCACTGAGCCTGCGTGTCCGGAGCCTGTGCTCTGCAACGGGAGAGGCCACAACAGTGAGTGGCCCGCGTACCGCAAAGAAAAAAAAAAAAAAAAAAGATAAAAAAATTGTGTATATAAAAAAATTCTAGGGGATCTATAAAAAGAAACACTAGAACTAATAAATTAATTTAGTAATATCACAGGATACAAGGTCAATTTTTTTAAATCAACTGTATTTTTATATAAATAATAAATGATTAGAAAATTAACTTTAAAATACAATTTACATAGTATCAAAACCGATACAATTCTTAGGAACAAATATAGGAAAAAATGTGTAAGACATCTACAACTGAAAACTACAAATCGTAGTTGAGAGACATCAAAGACCTAAGTAAATGGAAATACATACCATGTTCGCTGATCAGGATATTCTCCCCAACTTGAAATATAGATTCAGTTCATTCTCAGTCAAAATTCCAGCAGTCTTTTTTGTTGCGACTGACAAGATAATTCTAAATTTTGCATGGAAATACAAAGGAGCTATTGTGTTAGTAACCTATTATTCCATAACAAGTATCCCAAAACGTAGTGACTTAAAAAACTAGCATTTATTATTTTACAGTTTCTGTGGGTTAGACATCTAGGTGTGGCTTAACTGAGTGCCTCTGGCTCAAAATTTCTTGTGATGTTGTCATCAAACTGTCAGCCAGGGCTGTGTTCTCATCTGAAGGTTCACCTGGGAGAGGATCTGCTTCCAAGCTCACTCATGGGGTTGTTGGCAGAATTGAGTTCCTTGCAGGTTGTTGGGCTGAGGGTCTCAAATCCTTACTGGTTGTTGACCAGAGGGTTCCCTCAGGCCCTTGCCACCTGGGCCTCTCCCTCAGAGCAAGCAAGTAAGAAAATGAGGGAGAGCAGTAAAAATGAAATCATGGTCTTTTTGCAACCAAATCTCTGAAGTGAAATTCCATCACTTTTGCCATATTCTACTTCTTAGAAATGAGTTACTCGGTTAGCCCACATTCAAGGATAGGGGATTACACAAGAATCCAGAAGGTAAGAATCATTGAGGAGCATCTTAGAGGCTGCCTACTGCACCCAGGAGAGCCAAAACAATCTTGAAAAAAAAAAAAAAAAAAAGAACAAAGTTGGAGGACCAACACTATCTGATTCAAGACTTAATATAAAGATATAGTAATGAAGACAGTGTGTGTTGACATAAATATAGAAAAATAGTTCAATGGAAGGAAATCCAGAAATAGGCCCATACATATGGACAGTTGACTTTCTTTTTTTGTTTGTTTCTTTTAAACTAAGGAACCACAGCAATTTAATACTGAAAAAAAAATCATTTTCAACAAATGGCACTTGAATAACTGGATAAAAATGTGGGAAAAAAGAAACTATTAATCTGAGATGGATCATAGGCCTAAATGTAAAGGCTAAAGCTTTTAGTAGAACATATAGAAAAAAGTATCTTTATGACCTTAGTACAGGCCAAGATTTCTTAGAGAGTATGCAAAAGCACTAACCATAAAAGAAATACTTAGATAAGTTAGATTTATCAAATAAAAAATATGTTTGCTCATCAAAAGACAGCATTAAGGGGCTTCCCTGGTGGTGCAGTGGTTGAGAGTCCGCCTGCCGATGCAGGGGACACAGGCTCATGCCCCGGTACGGGAAGATCCCACATGCCACGGAGCGGCTGGGCCCGCGAGCCATGGCCGCTGAGCCTGCGCGTCCAGAGCCTGTGCTCCGCAACGGGAGAGGCCACAACAGTGAGAGGCCCGCATACTACAAAAAAAGACAGCATTAAGGAAATGAAGATAAGCCACAAACTGGGAGATAATATTTTCCATACAAGTATTTAGTTAGGGACTGATATCCAGAATATACAGAGAAATCTCTTCAAATCAGTAATAAAAGGATTAAGAACACAATTATAAAATGGTCTAAAGATCTGGATAGACACTTCACAAAAGAAGATATAGAAATGACCAATAAGCACATGAAAATAAGCTCAACATCATTACCAGGGAAATTAAAACCACAATGAGCTACCACTATTCGCTCACCAGAATAGCTAAAATTAAAAAGACTAACAATATTTAGTGTTGACAAAGATTTGGAGCAACAGAAACTGCTCTCGGTGATGGCATGACCACTTTGGAAAACTTCTGGTGGCATCTTTAAACATATACCTATCTTCTGATACAACAGTTGTATTTCTAGGGTCTTCTCC
The DNA here is from genome assembly GCA_004363435.1 of Platanista minor. Classification (NCBI taxonomy): domain Eukaryota; kingdom Metazoa; phylum Chordata; class Mammalia; order Artiodactyla; family Platanistidae; genus Platanista; species Platanista minor. The sequence continues at coordinate 12,293 of RJWK010050994.1, read as the reverse complement.
AAGGAAATGAATATATATGTCCACAAAAAAACTTATACGAGAAAGTTTGTAGCAGCTTTATTAATAAAATCCCCAAACTGGAAACAACTCAAATGCCCTCAAAAGGAGAATGGACAAACAAATCGTCTAGCCACACGGCGGCATTCTACTCAACAGTACAAAAGAATGAACTACTGAAACACTTCACAACATGGAGGAATCATGCAAACATCATGATGAGTGAAAGGAGCCAGACATAGAAAAGTACATACTCATACTGTGTGATTCCATTTATATGATGTTCCAGAACATCCAGAAAACAGTGGTTGTTCAAAACTGGTTTGCTTAAGGACAAATGGGGGTGACAGTTGACCTGAAGGGAGCAGAGAGGACATTCTGGGCTGATGAAAATGTTCTATATTTCAACTGAGCTGTTGATTACAGGGGTATATACTTTTTGTCAAAAGTCATCAAATTATACTCATATCTGTACATTTCACTATATGAAAATTTTGCTTACACACAACCTATTTTATTTTGCAGATGTAAATTCTTATTTTACAACTGCTTGGGGCTAGAGTCCAAGCTAGGTCCTAGATGTCCTTCACATGGTGTGACCTTTGCAGTTTCCAAAGCACCTTCCCAGCCCTGACTTTAAATGTTCCTCACAGGCTCCTTTGCAAGGAGCCAGGGCTGCCTGGGGAGGAGGGCTAGAGCCAGGACCCAGGGGGCACTCACAGAACCCAGGGTGATATAGGACTTTCTCTCACTACCACTGCCCAAGTCTTTTGCAGGACAAAGAGATAAATTGTGAGTTCCTCATCCCCGGAGGTATTCAAGTCAGGGTAGGTTGACAACATGTGAATGTTGTGACAGAGTGGGTTAGACTCAGTGACCTAAAAAACCCCCACTGGCCTGAGAGTCTAGCATTCAGGGATTTGCCTGGGGAGAGAGTGAGTCAGCTTCCGGCCCAGCGTTCTGACTCCAGGCCAGCTTGGGCTCTACTGACCCCAGTCAGTGACTCTACAGCCCCTGCAGGAACTCAGTGCTGGCTTGGGCTCATCTGCATCCTGAAAGCATCCAGACTTGTATTCAGATGTCTAGAACTGGGACTTCCCTCGTGGTCCAGTGGTTAAGAATCCACCTTCCAATGCAGAGGACGCGGGTTCGATTCCTGGTTGGGGAACTAAGTTCCCACAAGCCACGGGGCAACTAAGCCCAGGTGCTGCAACTACTGAACCCACGTGCTCTGGAGCCCGTGTGCCACAACTAGAGAGAAGCCCACCCACGCATTCGGGAGCCAGCCCGCCACAGCTAGAGAGCACGCACACCACAACTACTGAGCTCACGCACTCAGCACCACAACTAGAGAGAAGCCCGTGCACCGCAACGAGGAGTCACTACAAAAGATCCTGCGTGCCACAGAGAAGATCCCGCATGCCGCAGCTAAGACCCAATGCAGCCAAATAAATAAAATAAATAAATAATCGTTAAAAAAAAAAAAAGAGGTCTATGCCCAGGGTTACTTTGCCCCAGGGATTCTGACTTCTGGGATGTGCCCTGCCCTTTATCCTGGGACTCTTGACCTTGCCCTCCTGTGGTACTTATAATATACTCCTACATCCTCTGTCCTGTGTCAACTGCTCTTTTAGTTTCTCAAATGCTGCAAGCTCCTTCCCACCTCAGGGCCTTTGCATGTGCTATGCCCTTTTGTTTAGACAGATCTTTCTCTACCAACTCCTACTCCTCTTTCAGGTCTCAGCTTAAATGTTACTTTTCCCAAGGAAGACTTCACCAACCTCCAAGTCAGACCTTAAATTAAACATTTTCCATTTTAATAATTTTTAAGTATGCAATTCAGTGGCAATGACCACATTCCCTCCTTTTTCCCCTTAATTCTTTCATGGCACCTTTTGCACTTATAGTTTAATAAGTAATTGTATAATTATTGGGATTTCCCTGGTGGTGCAGTGGTTAAGAATCCACCTGCCAATGCAGGGGACACGGGTACAAACCCTGGTCTGGGAAGATCCCACATGCCGCGGAGCAACTAAGCCCATGAGCCACAACTACTGAGCCTGCGCTCTAGAGCCTGCAAGCCACAACTACTGAGCCTGTGTGCCACAACTACTGAAGCCCGCACGCCTAGAGCCCGTGCTCCACAACAAGAGAAGCCACCGCAATGAGAAACCCGCGCACCACAACAAAGAATAGCCCCTGCTCAATGCAACTAGAGAAAGCCCACATGCAGCAATGAAGAATCAAAGCAGCCAAAAATAAATAAATTTACAAAAAAAAAAAAAAAAAAGCTAATTATATAATTATTTGTTCATGTCTGTCTTTGCTGCAAGTATGTTAATTCCTTAAGTTAGGGGCTTGTTTTGTTTTCTATGATATTCTCTTAGCATAGTACCTGACATATTCAACAATAAATAATTTTGAATAGATGAATTTATACTTATGAAAACAGATAATAAAGATACCAAAATAAGAGGGAAAAGGCAACTCTACGATAACCATTTCTCATATTATGGGGAAATGAGGGGGAGGAAGTTGGGAAAACTAGAAGGCCCTGAATATTCCATATTCTTAAGGATGCCTGTATCATTTCCATAGCATGTGCATTAGGTTTGTTCTTCCCAGGCTTGCACACCCCCAGAGATGGGGTGCTCTCTCCCTATCATCCTTGGAAAGCTTTATCAGTGAGAACAGCCTTCTTCACTGGACTTGCAGCAGCCTCCTGTGCCTGCCCCACACTCCTCGCTCTGAGGGAACTCCTCTCGGCACCCTCTCAGTCTTTGAGCAGGCAGGGCTGGGAGAGGCAGCTGAGAGCCCAGCGGGAATATGGTCAGTTCAGAGTTCACCATCCTTCCCTGGGCCAGACTCGACTCTGCAGGCTCCCTTCTCCTGGTGTCTGCCTCCCAACTCCAGCCTGTATTCACTGCTGCCAGAGTCACCTCCCCAAACTAGGCTCTCCTTCTGCTTCTACTGCTTCCACGCCTGCCAGGGCTCCTCTCTGCCTCTTCCTCTGGCTCTGGCAGCCCTCGTGCCTGGCTGTCCCTAGTCTGGCCACACCAGCCTATCCAGACCTAGGAGTTAGCTTAGGAGTTAACCTGACTGGTCTGACGGCCACCTGTAACTCCTCTACAACCACACCTTCAGTCCACAGGATGCCCCTGCCTGCCACCAGGGCATCCACGACCCTTCAAACCCAGGATGAACTGTCCCCTTCTCTGGTTCTTCTGAAGCCCCTCCTCCAACCTGGGCTTCTTCAGGCTCAGGGAGGCTGGTGTCCCTCCTGCACCGAGAGTTTAACAGGGCTACTCCGATGGGTACTCCTGATGGATGGCATGGTCTACTGCTGCAGCCTCAAAGGACACAGAGCACAAGCTGCCAGATCAGCCCCTTACCCGTCTTGGCTCCAACCCAGCAGACCCAGCCTCTCTTGGCCCTGGCCCTGCTCCCTCCCTCAAACCGTGCAATCGGGTGCGGCACAAAAGGGAATTCATGTGGGTCAGCCTGGTGTGCAAACCCTCCTCTGCCCAGTCTCCACCTCCCTGATCTCCAGCCTCCCCTCTGCAACCCTGGGAAGGGGAAGGGGGTAAGATAAGGCCCCTCTCAGGCTATTGGAGGAATGTAGGCCCACCCTCCCCCAGGAGCAGCAGCCAGCCCATGGCCACAAGGCCAGGACAGATAGGCAAGCCTGAGATAGAGCCCTTTGCTGCTGGGGCCGGCCTGGAGGAGCATCACAGCAGCTGTAACGGCCTCTGACTTGAGAACAATGTTAAACAAGGGTTCAAAGTTCTTTCCTCACGACTACTCTACAAGGTCGACAGAGCAGGCATTATCATCCCCATTTGACAGATGGAGAAACTGAGGCTCAGAGAGGGTGACTTGCCCAGAATCAGAGTAGGTCCGGAGCAGAGCTGGATGGGAACCCAAGGCATGAGCAGCCGCAGCCTGCTAAGAGAATTCCCAGGCATCGCTAGGAGGTTCACTACGCCTTTGAGGGGTGGCCCTTGTGCCTTTGAAAGCATTTCATACACACCAGCTGATAGAATCTGTAAATTTTCTGCAGGGTTAATAGTGGTCAGGCGTTTTGTCTTCATTTGTACAGACGGTGATACTAAGGCTCAGAGAAGCTCAACAACATACCCGAAGTCGCTAAGCAAGAAAGCAGGGGGGCTGACCTTCTGAGTTTTCAGCCCTCTCTTCCCCCACAGGGCTCCTCACCCACCTACCCTTCCCGGCCCTGCCCCAGCCTGGGGCTCTCTGCTGCTTCTCTTCTATGGAGTCTGCAAAGCAGGTCCAGGCCTCTGTGAGCCCATTCCCCAGGGTGAGGGTATTCCAGCCAGCCCACCTTGAGGGCCCCACGGACCCTCTGCGTGTGGCCTATGTCCAGGGAGGGGGCTGGGCCTCATGCTCTTGGAGGTCTTGCAGATAAGGAGCCCCTGCTTCTGGCAGGACAGGAGTCCATTCTCGGTTCTCTGCAGACCCAGGGCAGGGCCCAGGCCTCCAGCCCTGGGAGGGGCCTCTGCCTGTGAGGCACTTTCACATTTATTCCATTTGCTCCATCCTTCCTTCCTCGTAACCCCTCACTGAGAACAAAGGCCATTCACTCCATAGGGCTCAGCCCCTGGCATTTCTCCCTTGTCCTCCTCCCCTTCCGCACTCCAGCCACCCAGGCCTCTCCCTTCCCTGAGTTCCCTGCCTTCCTTCGCATATTCTCACCATGGCAACGCTGGTCCCTCCTCCCGCATGGCCCTTCCTCTCTGACCATTAGTGCCGTCCTGACCATCCAAGGCCTGTCTCAAGAGTCGCCCGTTAGAAGCTTCCCTCCTCCTCCTGGCCTGTGTTCCTCCTGGGCACAGACCACAGGCATCTGGACCCTGGGGTTCCATGTGTCTGCCTTCTCCCTGCCTCCTGGTTGGGGGCTCCTTGGGCCAGGACTGGGTCCCAACTTCTCAGGATCTTCCCACTCCTTGGATGGACAGGGCCTGGGCCAGAGTGGGCACTAGTGAATGGCGTCCAAATCGAACCCGCTTCCTCTGAATCACAGATTAGCAGAACACATACAGCGGGAGGGCTTTGGGGTTAAATTCAACCACCGTATTCATGTACAGACAGGGAAGCTGCAGCCCAGAGAGGCGCAGGGACCCACCAAGGTCACACAGCAAGCTGGAGCCGGATCCTCTGGCTCTCCCCTGTCCTTGTCTGTCATTGACCCCACATGCCAAAGGCCCCCTTGAGGAGACAGGGAAATATTCCTATTGACTGAAAACTTCTTCCTCCATCCACCTGCAGCCCCCTACTCATGCCCTCATTCCTCGGTTGAGCCCCTCTTGGCCACACAGGGGAGTAGACAGTTCCAAGTGACACATGTCCCAGTCCAGGGCTTATTCCATTTAGAGATCATCCAGACCCTTCCCTTCATTTCCCAGATGAAGAGACTGAGGCTCAGAGAGTGAAGCAGCTTGCCCAGGTTCACACAGCAGAGTCAAGTCCAGAGCTCGGCCAGAGGCTCCTTGGACAGAGACCGACCTCCGACTTACCTGGTTCCCAAGTGTTCTTGGGTGGTCCCCAGGCTCGCATCCAGCTGGCTCTCCAGTGGGGCCACTCTGCTGTCCGGCATGCTGGGGTCCTGGGGGGGACAGCTGCGTCCGGCTCCAGAAGTGCACGGCAGGCATCTGCTGGAGAGAGAGCCGTCTCCCACTGCACGAGAGGTTGGCCTTGACTGGGTCGGGGGGGTTGGCTGGGGAGGCAGTGACTAGAGTGGCCCAAAGAGACCCATTTCCTCTCTATTTTTAGAAGCTCAAAACACCCCTCAGCGGTGAAGTTGTTCAGGATTAAAACTTTCCTTTTCTTTGTGATTTTGTTTCACTCAAGACGAGGAGAATTTCAATGAAGCCAGTGTTCTTTTTCATGCAAATCCACTCTGGTTCTCCCAGGAAGTCTGGCCAATGGGCTCAGGGCTTCTGGGCCCGCAGAAAACCTCCTCACTGGCTTTAAAAGGCCACGTCAGAGCCCAAGGGGTTCTCAGCGCCAATCTGGATTCAGATCCTGCAGTGACTGTAGTGACCTCGACTGCCCACATCCTGCAACCTTGCCTCACCATCATCGGCTGGACGCAGCCCCAGGAAGGGGGTTCACCCGCACAGTCCACCTCCCCCAGACCCTGCACTGGAGGCTGGAGATCCGAGGAGGACCTGTGGCTCCTGCCCTCAGGGAACCCCAGTCCAGGGGAAGGAAAGAGACATCTCCAACACAGGACTATGATATAGCTGACAGAAGCATTTGCACTGAAGCAGACGTGATAGAGGACCTAGGAACGTGACCACCCAGGGGCACCAAAATAGAAGCGTGGATCTGTTCTATCAGCTAAAGGAAAGAAAAGTATTGATGGTGGGTTTGTAGGCATCTGTAAACAGATGTGGAAAATTCACGTAGGGCACGGCGGGTGGTGGGGGGCTTTCTCTGAGTACCAGAAATCTCCTCCTTAGACTGTGTACTAGTTCCCTGCAGGAACAAAGTACCACGAACTGGGTGGCTTAAAACAGAAATGTATTCTCTCACAGTTCTAGAGGCCAGAAGTCTGAAATCAAGGGGTCATTAGGGCCATGCTCTCTCTAAAGGCTCTAGGGAAGAATCTTTCTTTGCTTCTTCTAGCTTCTGGTGGTTCCCAGCAATCCTTAGGTTCCTTGGCTGGTAGATGTGTCCCTCCAATCTCTGCCTCTGTCTCCACATGGCTGTCTGCCCTCTGTGTCTACGTCCCTACTGTCTCTTAAGGACAACAGTCATTGGACTAGGGCCTACCCTAATCCAGTATGATATCATCTTAACTAATTATATCTGTAAAGAGCCTATTTTCAAATAAGGTCACACTCCAAGGCTCTGGGTGTGCATGACTTTTGGGGGCACATGATCCAACTGAGTACAGCCTGAATACAGGAGGCATTGCTGGAGATTCTACGAGATGTCCCCAAAAGGGGTCAGCAGGTTTAGCTGGGTCACAGGTCTTAACTGGTAGAGGCAGGTGGCTGGGAAAGAGCTTGCCTGAATCCATGAAAGTTCAGAGCATGGACCCTAGGATGCTGCCTCCCAATACATTGAAGGCACATTGGACAGGAGGCCTGGAGTCTGGCTTTGACGCCCGGATCTTCCACTGACCCCTTCTTCCCATGACCTTGGGCAGGTCTCTGCCCCTCTCTGGGTCTTAATTTAACTGTTTGGATCATGAGGATGTTGGCTTGGAGTCTGGCCACGGTGGCTGCCAGCTCCAACCGGACATGAGAAGGTGATGGGGAGAGCCGTGCCTCATGGGCTGATTGAATGTGCCCTGTGGGACATCATCGTGAGTGATAAGTGGTGAGGCCCCACCCAAGGGGAAACTGAATCAGAGAAAAAAAGTGACATCAAATTCTTAACTTTTAAGTTCAAAAGCTTTGGTTAAGATGAAAGCCTGGAAAGGTTTAGAAAAATGTATAATGAGGCAGAGCAAGTTTCCCCTCCCCCAACCCCATCCCTCAGATTCTTAGGGATCCTGAGAGCTGGAAAAGGAAGAGAGTTCATAAAGGAGGCCAGGGGCTTCCCCGGTGGCGCAGCGGTTGGGAGTCCGCCTGGCGACGCAGGGGACGCGGGTTCGTGCCCCGGTCTGGGAAGATCCCACGTGCCGCGGAGCGGCTGGGCCCGTGAGCCATGGCCGCTGAGCCTGCGCGTCTGGAGCCTGTGTTCCGCAACGGGAGGGGCCACGGCAGCGAGAGGCCCGCGTACCGCAAATAAATAAATAAAGGAGGCCAGGACCTGGCGGGCGGGTGGGGGTTGGCTTGGAGAGGGGCTCCTGAGCCCTAAGGAGGGAAGAGGGGCCTGAGGTTTCCCGAGAAAGTGACTAGGCCCTACAGGATGCAGCGCAGGCCACAGAGGGGGAGATGGTTCAAGGCACCAGGGCCAAGAGGGACTGGGCAGTCCCACTCCTCAACGCAGGCAGTGGACCAAGGGTCCGCATGAGGAGAGGGTAGGGTTGGCAGGCTGGCAACAGAGGCTGATGGGAGCATGGGCACGCAGGGGTCCTGGCATAGAGGGTTGACCCCACCTGAGGGCCAGGACCACAAACACATCTCATACGTACAGGGTTGATGCTTGGACATGGTGCTGAGGGGGAGGACAGGGAACCACTGAGTCTGATTTAGCTGAGCTTTAAAAAAGTTAACGAACTTGATTTGGAAAAGTGTCTGTAACCATGTGCTGGTTATTCTGCCTTTGCCCCCCAGATTCCCTCTCCACTGGCTTGGTCTCCCAAAGCTCACCTGCGTGGGTATCACCAGGGCCCCTGGCCTCTGGCTGAGTTAGGGCAATATAGATGGCAGCTGGAGAACAGAGGACAGACAGAAAGAGGTTGTGAGCTTGATTGCTCTCACTCCCTCCCTGATGGCTGCCCTTTGGGCAGCAGCTTCATCCTTGTCCTGACAGCTGAAGGTCCTATCCGACATCCCGCCCAGATGGCTTGGGGCCACAGGAGTGGTCCAGCTGCCTGCTGTTGCTTTGCCATCCTTTGTGGCTCCCTTAACCCTGCCCTCCCCTGTCTAACTGCCCCTCTGAGTGGGCCATCTCTTTCTTGTCGGGACCCTTGCTGATAGAGCAGGAACATGTAAAGTGTATGAAGGGGTATGATTGTTTAAAGGGTACAGGGTTTCCTTTTTGGGGTGATGGAATGTTTTGGAAGTAGATAGAGTTGGTGGATGCACAACATTGTGGATGTACTAAATGCCACTGAATTGTGCACTTTAAAATTGTAATGTTATGTGAATTTCACCTCAATAAAATTTTTTTCTTAAAAACTGCACAGAGAACTTCAGTGAAAAGTAAATTTTTCTCCCCCTCTTCTCTCTCCTTCCCTCACCCATTTCTTCTCCCAGAGCCAGCACTGTTATAAGTTGCTTTTGCATCATTCTAGAAATATTCTGGATATATACAAATGGTAACACGGTATACACGATTTTATACCTGTTTCTCATACTTGACAGTGTCGGCTGGAGAGCTTTTCCTATTGTTGTGTTGAGAGCTTCCTAGTCCTCTTTTCGGGATGTACAGCATTCCACGGAAGGGCTGGCCAGGATGCACTTAACCAGTCCTGTACAACGAACATCAAGGTGGTTTTCAGTTTTTTGCTGAAACAAATAGCCTTATTCCTGCACTATATGCACTCGAGTTCATCTAGCTCTAGGATAAATTCCTAGAAGTGGAACTGCTGGGACTTAATTTAAACTTGAAAATGCTAATTAATGTGCCCATTTCACAAAAACTATTTTGCCATAGGAGGAAGGGAGGAGAGATTTTAAAAATTCATGGAGTTACAGAAAAATAAAGTTGCAGTTTTGCCCACGTGAGTTTGTTGACTGGGAAGATCTGTTCCTGCAGAGTGTGTGAGGCCAAAATGTTTTCTGCACCAGCTGGAGGGCTCTCCTGTTGCTCCAGCTGCTGTGGGTAGAGTGGGGAGGGGTTACTGTCTGGGAAAAGGCCTCTCTAGGATGCTCTGGGGCACAGTGCATGGTGGCAAGGAGGGCCCAGCCACGCAGGGCCCTCCAGAGAGACAGCCACAGATGGTATATGTCGGCGGTCCCCAACATTTTGGTACCAGGGACCAGTTTCGTGGAAGACGATATTTCCATGGGCGGGGGTGGGGTGGGGGGAGCATTTCAGGCAGTAATGCAAGCGCTGGGGGAGTGGCAGATGAAGCTTCATTTGCTTGCCTGCTGCTCACTTTCTGCTGCGTTGCCCGGTTCCTAACAGGCCGTGGACTGGATGGTATAGGTATTCTTACCTGGACTCAGGGAACCCCCTGAAGTCACAGGCAATGTTGTGTGTGTGTGTGTGTGTGTGTGTTTGTGTCCATTTGTTTGCATTTTTCTAGGAGAGGGCTCCTTGTAGATCCTTGAGCTCTGTATCTAACAGTGAGGAGCCACAGGAAGTGGGAAACCCCAAGCTTTGGATTGACCCAGACCTGGGTTCAAATCCTGCTTCTTCTGCTTGTGAGCTGAGTGACCTTGGGCAAGGGGCCCCATCCCTCTGAGTCTGGGCTTTGTCATAGTGAGGGGGGCTAGTAATCACTGCTTCTTGGAGTTGTAGGCTATGGAATGAACTAGAAGATTGGGGAGAGGGGGCCAGTCGGGGCTTCCTTGTGGCACTGCTGTATCTCTGGTAATAACCTGGTTTTCTGTGTACCTCTCTGCCTCCTTCTGTCTGCCCTGTGGGGACCACGCTCTCTCCGCTGGTCCACACTAAGGCAGAAACAAAGGTTCCCAGAAACATCTGACCTAGAACGTGACGATGAGAATGTGATGATGCAAACACGCGCCCAGAGCCAATTTTTCCTCCCCCTGAGATTAGATAAAACGGGGCTTGGAAAGGAGAGAGAGGTGAAGTGAGAGTTGAAAGGGACAGTGAGGGGCACGTGGGGAAGGGGAGAGTGAGGACTTGGGAAGGGAGGAGGCTGGAGGGACTCAGGACAGCATGTGCTGAGCGGGGAGCCCCCGTCCCCATCAGATGTGGATGACTGGCCTTCCCGGCCCTGGGCCCCAGTGAGCCACATCGGCCTCTGTACGGCTGTTCCCTCTGCCTGGGACACACTGTCCCCATACATTCACCGACTGTCTCCTCACTCCCTCCGTCTTTACTCAGACACATCACCTTCTCAGTAAGGCCTTCCCCAACCACTGCAGCTAAAACCACACACCCAGCCAGCACTCCCCACCCTCTTTCTGTTTATTGTCTCCATGCTCTCACCATCGTCTAATTCCAGGATACTCTGTGTTATCTTCTATCCATTAAGATGCAGGCTCCTGGGAGGCAGGGATTCTGTTTCTTTAGTTCCTTCCTCAAAAACAGTGCCTGGCATTACTGTATATAAGATAGATAACTAATAAGAACCTATTGTATAGCACAGGGAACTCTACTCAATACTCGGTAATGATTTATATGGGAATAGAAGCTAAAAAAGAGTGAATATATGTATAAATGATTCGCTTTGCTGTACAGCAGAAACACAACATTGTAAATCAACTGTACTCCAATAAAAAAATAATACAACTGCTTAAAAGTGAGCTCCTAAAAAGAAGGCCTATGGTGTCATTTTGGAAAATAAAATGTAACCCTTTGCATTAAAAAAAAAAAAAAAAGTGCCTGGAAGAGAGTAGGTTCTCAATAAATACTGATCAAATGAACGAATTCTGACCTGCGAGTATAGATGTGGAACAGCTGTGGACCCCAATCACCGCAGCATAAGCAACAGTTCCTGGTGTCTCCAGACAAAAAGGGGCCCTCCACGCAACCGGTGGGATGACTGAGACGATGATTCAACCTGAAGATATGCTGTTTGGTTAATGAGAGGAAAAAAAAAAAAAAAGATGATTAGGAATACCAAGGTAAGCAACTTGCAAAAACAAATCATGGTACAAAGATGAACGTGGAACGATTGTAAACAATTAATTGGACGAAGACAGAGTCTACATGTGGGTTGGGCTGCACCCCACAGGCCTGCAAGCCCGGTAGGTGCCCAGCCTTGAGACCGAAGAAAGAGCCCGAAGACAGCAACAGAGACAACGATGATCTATTGGACAAAGGGTCCTGAGGCGACACCCCTCCGTGCATGGCAGCTGGCAAGCAGGACATGGCAACCATCTTCACTACTCAGGGGAGAAACAGGCTACCATTTATAGGGGAGATTTGACTCAGGTGGGCTCATCAGTTACCAGGGACTAATTAACCCCTATAATTAAGAGGATTGGATAGTCATGTGAATGAAGCAGGGGCTGGTCTAGAAGGGGATGTACAGAGAGCAACAGAACAGCCACCTTGAATGGCCTGACCGTACAATGTCCTCAGTGCCGGCACATTGCTTCTTGTGTAGCCCAGGCTTTGGGGCACCGGCCTCCGGAAGGAAACATCGTCTCAGCTTGCCGCCAGGCTCAGCAGTGGAGGATAAGTACTCTCATAGCAAAGCAATTGCTGTGCTCGCTGGTTTTCGACTTTGAGAATCAAAACCAGTTTTCCGATCAATCTCTTAGCTCCCTTCATGATTTCTTCCATATCTGCATGCCTCGGGTATTGGACAGCATTTAATATTTTTCTTCACCTTGACTCAGTTTTAACTTTTAGGAATTGACTCAAGCTTCCTCCTAAGCAATTAGATTTGTGAAATCACACACTGAAGGACTCATTATATACATGCATACCTATATATTTCCCAATGCATATTAAAATAATTATAAAACTATTTTGTAAAATGCCTGTCCATGTACCACCTATAATATTTGATCATA
>RJWK010050993.1:0-16096 GCA_004363435.1 Platanista minor | reverse complement strand
TCAACCACTGCGCCACCAGGGAAGCCCTACATTTTCTATTTAAGTATCAGTGATTGTAAATGATACAACTGTTGGGAGGGTCGTATACAATCCATTCATTTTCAAATTGAATGAAGACTATTTATTGAATGCCTAATGTGTGCTTAAAATCAGAGATAGGATGGTGAGTAAAGTGGACACAATGTTAGAGTTTAGATAAGTCTGAAGAATTTATACTAAAATGATATTTATATTTTTCGTGTGCTTTTTTAATTTTGGTAAAATACATATAACATAAAATTTACAACCGTAATCATTTTTAAGTGTGCAGTTCAGTGGCAGTAAGTACATTCATATTGTTGTGCTACCATCACCACCATCCATCCACAGAACTCTTTTCCATTTCTTGCAAAATTGAAACTCTGTACCCATTAAACAGTAAATCCCCATTCCTCTCCTCACCCATCCCCCAGCAACCACCATTCTACTCTCTGTTTCTATGAATTTGACTATTCAAGGTACCTCACATTACTGGAATCATACAGTATTTATCCTTCAGTGACTTGCTTATTTCCCTTAGTATAATGTCCTCGAGGTTCATCCATGTTGTAGCATGTGTCAGAATTTCTATCCTTTTAAAAGCTGAACAATATTCCACTATATGGATATACCACATTGTTTATTCAGCCATCCATTGATGGATGCCTATGTTGCTTTCACCTTTTAGCTATTGTGAATAATGCTGCTATGAACATGGGTGCAAATATCTCTTCCAGACCCTGCTTGAAATACTTTTGGGTATCTACCCAGAAGTGAGGATGTTGGATCATATGGTTATTCTACTTATAATCTTTTAAGGAACTGACATACATACTCTTTTCCATAGCTGCAACCCTGTTTTATATTCCCACCAACTGATTTCTCCACATTCTTGCCAACATTTGTAATTTTCTGGGGTTTTTTTTTTTATTATTTTGTTTTTGTTTTTGTTTTTTTGACAGTAGCCACCCTAATGGGTATGCGATGTCTCATTGTGGTTTTGATTTGCATTTCCCTGATGATTAGTGATGTTGAGCATGTTTTCCTGTGCTTATTGAGCATTTGTATATCTTCTTTGGAGAAATATGTATTCAAGTCCTTTGGCCAGTTTTTAATAGAGCTTTTTTTTGTACAGTTGTGATATATATTTTAGGCAAAAAGGGCAGCATATGATTATTAATTAACTATGAAAGTGTATTTTATCTGCTGTTGTCGCAAACGTTTTAATGATTTCAGAAATATTGTATTCCAGATAAATACTACCTAAACTTTTTACATATTTTATTTTATTTTTAATAATGTGATTTAAATAGTTAAGTCTAAACTAGGCCATGGGTGGGATTGGCCTCATATTACGTTATCTGGTCACAGAAGTTAGTCCTCTTAAGGAACAGGTCTTCTGAACCATTCCTTTCTCATTCTTTTCAGCTTTTTATAAAGAAAGAAGTCCTTTGAAGATAAAATTTTACATGCTTACTCATAGTATTAACATAAAGGTGTTTTGAAGGTAGATTTTTTTTTTTGCGGTCCGCGGGCCTCTCACTGTTGTGGCCTCTCCCGTTGCGGAGCACAGGCTCCGGGCGCGCAGGCCCAGCGGCCATGGCTCATGGGCCCAGCCGCTCCGCGGCACGTGGGATCTTCCCGGACCGGGGCACGAACCCGCGTCCCCCGCATCAGCAAGCAGACTCTCAACCACTGCGCCACCAGGGAAGCTCCGAAGGTAGATTTTTTAAAAAATTGTGTTTATTGGAAGACTTTAAAATGGTGCCACAGACTAAATTACAGATATAAGATCCTTTAGGCCACTGGGCCAATTTAATGAGGAGCCTTGTTTCGATGTATTAGTCAACATTATTTTAATCTTCTATTTTATGATATTTCAACAGGACTAAACCAAGTTTTTCAATATATCCCTGAGCACACTTCAGGCATGTGGATGACATATATTCTAAAACGCCGTTCTACCTTATATAAATATACTTGATGCTATTTTCTTGCTCACAGAAGAATAAAATGTTAATAATTTGGTGAGTCCCTGCAATTTTACTATCCATTTTTTGCTGGTTCTATATAACATTTAGTGAGCACTAAACCTTAAAAGACTCAGCCAATTCAGTTTGAAAAACTGCTTAAAAGTACCTATGCTTACTCAAAGTAACTGAGCTACTTGATGTTGCAAAACAAAGTTGAAAAATTCCTGAAGAGCAGACTCTTATGAAATAGGAGGTTGCACACCGACTTCATCTATATCCCTGGATACTTTTTCCCAGAAAATTACATTCACCTGCACATTTCTTTTTTTTTTTTTTTTTTACGGTATGCGGGCCTCTCACTGTTGTGGCCTCTCCCGTTGCGGAGCACAGGCTCCGGGCGCGCAGGCTCAGCGGCCATGGCTCACGGGCCCAGCCGCTCCGCGGCATGTGGGATCCTCCCGGACCGGGGCACGAACCCGTGTCCCCTGCCTCGGCAGGCGGACTCCCAACCACTGCGCCACCAGGGAAACCCTTGGTTGAACCTTTGTCTAGCTTCACTAGTATTTACATTGTTAAATTAATCTAGGTATTTTATACTCAATATTTAATATATAATAATACAATAATTTATTTGGATGTACTTAACATACAAGATATAATCTGCAATAATATATAATGATCAGGTATCACACTTTTTACATACACTTAAAATATATTTATTGAATGAGTGGTATGCAAAGCATTGTCCTAGGTTCAGCATAGGCTCTGGGCAACAAGATATAAAAGGTTTGTGTCCTCCTGAAGATTACCATGGAGAGGAAAGTGAAAGGAAAGTTTGCTTTGTGAAAAAGCAAACGAGCAAAGTCTTATACAAATACATTTTGGTGAGTGTCACAAAGAAGCAATGTGCAAAGATGTAGAATAATGTTAGCAGAGAGAGAAAAGATGATTAGAAAGTGCCTCCCTGGTTTTCAGCTGAGATGTGAAGGATGAGATAAAAAAGCCAGTCATATAAAGCGTCTAGTGTGTGTGTGTGTGTTTGGGGGCCAGTAGTAGGTTGTAGAGTTTCAGAGAAAAGGCAAAACATCAAGGGAGAGTCTAAGGACAGGAACCAAGGTATCTCAAAAGCAGAAGGAAAGCGTGAAAGGAAAGTAACAAGAGGGGAGGTCGAGATGTGGGCCATTGAAAGGTGAGCAAAGCTCTGTAGATCGTGGTAAGGATTTCACATTTTATCTGATGTTCAATAGGAAAGCACTGAGGAATTTTAAGCAGTTCAAGGGCATGAGCTAATGTATATTTAAAACAACGCATTACTCTGATTTCTGTTTGCGGATTGGATTAGGGAGTATAAGTGGGAATTGGAGACCTATGTGGCGACTATTTTGATGTCTTGACCTGGAGGCTGCAGTGGAACTAGAGGGAGAAGAGGTAGAAGAATGTCTGTTTTTCTACCTTCATCTCTTCTGGATGAGTTATTTGTCAGTGTTCCTTTAAAATCTGAGCAGAACAGATTCAACTTCTCGTTAGGACGTAGAGGGCCACAGAGAATGTTACTTCCCCTCCAACAATGAGAAAAAGCTAAAGCCTGTGTAAAATCATCACTTTTTTGAGCCTGTCATCCAGCTGAGGTTGCAAGACAACTAGGTGACCTGAATTCCACAAAACCCTTGGAAGAGAGTAGGACACACAAACTTTAACCTTTGACACCACAGGAGGAAGAGCTGGCAGCCATACAAGGATGAAGGTCAAAGGAAACAACTAGAATTGTAATGAATTTTAAAAGGTTGAATGTGGTAGCGTGACAACTTGAATCTGTGGGAGCCCAAGACAAAAGAGGAGTCTGTAGTTCTTCCCCCCTATTTTCCATGGACTTTCAAGGGATACTCATGAGAAGGATGGGAAGCAGGGCAGAAGATCGCAGAGAAGCCCCTTTGGTGGTGCAGATGGTAATACTACCTAGTGGTGGTCTGCCACTTGTGGACAGGCATGGAATACACTTGCATTCTGGACCCTTCTCTTACCTGAGGCAAGAGTTGCCTGCTGCTGGGCAAGAGGCAGGAAACTCTTCTGCTTCCTCCAGTGACCAAAGAAGGGGTGCTGCTGAGGGAAGGCTAAGAGGAAAAGCTCTCTGCCCTTGCAGGTAGAAAATGGGACCCACACATGCCCAGGGTCTTACACACAGAGAAATTATAGTTCTACTGCCTCTGGGAGAGGAGAAGGAAAGTTACCCATGCTGAGGCTCCCCAACAATTAAAAGCATTTTAGCATCAAGGAGGCAGGTGAGGAATGCTGAAAAAGTTCTATCTCTAAAGCTTAAGTGCACAGGACATTCTCAAGACTGAAGCTGAAATGGTAGAATTGAAAATCAACCTTTGCTTCCACCAGGGTGCTGAGAAATGAGGAAAAGCAGTCTAGGGCTAAAGGAGAGGAGAGAACATGAAGAGACACCCTCTCTGCTCTGCGGGGACTGCAGCAAGTTCAGGACAGAGCAGGAACACTGAGAGTTGCTCCACCTTAGTCTAACTCCAAGGTAGCAAGAGTCCATGTGTGGAGGGATCCAACAACTGAAATGCAGTGAGTGTAACTATGGCAACAACAAAACCCAAACTTAGTACCACTATTTGCTAGTTTGATTCAACTCTTCAGCCTCCCCATTTCCCCTTCTCGCATTAAGTCTGACAGGCACGCTCATTTCTGGGTGTAAATAGTATTTACCTCGGTCTATAGTGCTCTCTTAGATGGCATTCAATCAAAAATTATGAGGCATGTAAAAAAGCAAGCAGAAGAAACAAACCTTGTCAAGAAATAAATCAATCAACAGAACCAGACCCAGAGATGGCTCAGGTATTAGAACATTCAGACAGAGACTTTAAAATAACTATGATTAATATTTTAAAGTATCTAGTGGAAAAGGTATGCGTGAAGAGATGGGAATTTTATGCAGATAGATGCAAACTATAATTAAGTGTCAAGTAGAAAGTCTAGAAATGAAAAATGCAATGTCAGAGATGAAGAATTCCTTCAATGAGTAATCAGCTGACTGTACACAGAAGAGGGAAAAATTAGTAAACTTTAAGATACATCAAAAGAAATCACACATACTGAAACAAAGGGGGAAAGGAGTAAGAAAAGAGCATCCAAAAGCTGTTGGAAAATACAAAATGACACAGTAAAAAGGAAATTGATGTCACAGGAGGAGAAAAGAGACAAGTCAGAGCAGAAGAAATATTAGAAGAGATAATGGCTAATAATTCACCAAAATTAATGAAAGACAATGACTCACAGATCCAAAGAGCTTAGAGTAAAACATACGTAGGCATTTTCTAGTCAGAGTGTTTGTTATGAGCTAATTATGCCCCTCTCCTCAAATTCATATGCTGAAGTCCTAAATCCCAGGATCTCAAAATGTGATCCTATTTGGAGGTAGAGTCTTTACAGAGACAAATAAGTTAAAATGAGATTATTTGAGGGTGGGGAGCACTAATCCAAACCTGACTCATGTCCTTATAAGAAGAGGAAATTTGGACACACATGTACAGAAGGAAGTAAAGGTAAAGACACAGTGAGAATACAGCCATCTACAAACCAAGGAGAGAGGAACAGAACAGATCCATAGGCTCTCAGAGGGAATCAATCCTGCTAGTACCTAGACTTAGTATTTCTAACCTCCAGTGCTGTGAGAAAATACATGTCTGTTATTTAAGCCATCCAGTCTCTGGTACTTTGTTATGGTAGCCTTAGCTACCATAAGGAAGAAATAATACTAATTCTATGCAAAATGTGTAGAAAATTTCAAAACATCTACAAAGATGCTACCAGAACAAAGAAAGGAATTTATAAAATTGCAGGATACAAGAGTAATATATATTAAGCAAATAGGATTTCTATATACTAAATTTCTAATTGCAAGTAACAACTGCAAATCGAAATTTTAAAAATAACCATTCACAATAGCATCAACAATATGAAGTATTTAATTTAAATTAAATTAAAAATTTAGCACAATTTGTGCAAAGCCTGTACACTGAATGTCACAAAACATTGCTGAAAGAAACTAAAGAAGACAAGTAAATGTAGAGTTCATGGATTGAAAGTCAATATTATTAGTTGTTAGTTCCCCAATTTGTCTATCTATTACAACCCCAATCAAAATTCCAGAAAGCTTTATTTGTGGAAATTGACAGGATGGTTCTAAAATTTATGTGAAAATGCAAAGGGCCTGGAATAGTCAAAGTAATTTTGAAAAAGGGAAACAAGTTTGGAGAACTATTGTGTGCTACTGGTGTAAGGAACGAAATATGGACAATGGAACTGAACAGAGAGAACTGGATACAGAGCCACCCAAGGTGAGTCTGTGATTTACTTTCAGTGAAATTCTTCATTTCTTCTTAATGTATCATTCATTATTACTGCCTTGCATTATATAGTTATTTATGTATAAATTTTATATCCTTAAATGGATTGTGAGATCATGAAGGATATAGGATATTATTATATATTTCTTATATTTACTCATAATGTCTTGCTTTACCATGAAAAATTCTGTCATAAAGTTCAACCTCTTTTCCAGTATTCTCATACTGACTGAGCCTGCTTTAATTATCTTGTTAATAACATATCATCTGAAACATAATAGGTGATCAATAAATATTTATAAAATTCATAAGTGAATAAGAGTTAAATCTAATATCTTGACATAGTTCATTTCCACTTTCTTATCCAAAAGGCAAGTGAACTAACCATCTTCATTAAAACACTCTATGTAAACTAAACAGCATTCTTATCTAACAAGGATTTATTGAGCAACTACTGTCATCTGGAAATGTTTTGAATAGTTGGAGCATAAATCATTGTCATACTTCTCATTGTTGCCTCATATTGGGGAAACAAACCAATTACTGATTTTACATTAGAAATTTTATTTCCTTAGTGTTAAAATGTCACGCTACTTGGTTTAATAGATATCTACTCATGTTTATTACACTACTCATCATGTGTGTTCCCTATTGGGTGAGGCACAGCAGACATCCATGAAATCAACAAACAAATAAATGAGTATATATAGGAATACATATATGTATGTATGCATAATCTAGAAGATAAAAAAACAAAAATAAAAATTTATTTGTTTATTTCTGCTCAAACTTTTTAAAAACTGAAGTTACTCTAGCCCTATGATGAAAAGGCAGATAAAATTTGCTAAACCTATGTTGATGATATCAATATAATACTGCTTTTTAAGTGTAATTGTACTGTTAAAAGTTATGAGGAATTCAGACAAGATCTATGTTATCATATTTTTTAAATTATTCTCAAAACAGTCATGTTCTCAAATGATCAGACATGGTTCATATTTGTAGAAGTGACTTGAGGAATTTAAAGTAAAGCAAAGAAAGCATTTGCAAGTATTTATCCATCTGCCATTTCCTGTTAATCTTATCCAAATAATACATTTAAAATAACCATAATTACATTAACATTTTTCAGCAGAAAAAAAAAGACTGAGATTAAGATTAAGTATGTTTGAAAGCCAAATTAAAAATAGATGACTGTGGGCTTCCCTGGTGGCGCAGTGGTTGAGAGTCCGCCTGCTGATGCAGGAGACACGGGTTCGTGCCCCGGTCGGGGAAGATCCCACATGCCGTGGAGCGGCTGGGCCCGTGAACCATGGCCGCTGAGCCTGCGCGTCCGGAGCCTGTGTTCTGCAACGGGAGAGACCACAACAGTGAGAGGCCTGCGTACCGCCACACACACAAAAAAAAGATGACTGTGACTCCAGATTATAAATATGATAAAGAGAAAAGATACTGTTTCTTTAAATGGAAAAGTACATTATCCATTTCTGTCATAAAATGTATCTACAACTTAAAATTTACTTACTGGGTACTACTTTCAAACGTTCAATTCAACAAATATTTACTGAGCATCTATCGTGTGCCAGACATTTTTCCAGAGGTTTGAGATACATCAGTGAAAAACAGTTTGTGTGAAGCTTATATGCCAGCAGGAAAGAGAGAAAGTTAATAATAAATGTATAAGTAAGTGTGTATATAAGTATAAACAAGTATATATATATGTATATATATTCTAATATATGTGTTAGGATTATATTCTATATACATGTCTAATATGTATGTTATATTATATATACACACATACCCACATATGTTAGAAGGTAATAAGTGCTAAGGAAAAGGGAAAGTTAGAGCCTGGTGAGGGGGCTGGGTATGGGGCAGTGCTGGGAGTGCTGGTTGTAACTTTAAATAGTATGGTCATGGGTGAATGTACTGAGAAGGAGCAGAAAGTGGCCATGCCCATGTCTACTGGAAAAGTGGTCCATGCAGAGTGAAGAGCTGTGCAAATGTCCTGGGGCAGTGGTGGTGCCCGAGTTTCTGGAATGTTTATGGATGAAGCCAATGTGAGTGGAGCAGAGTGAGCAATGAGGAAAGCAGTCAAAGATGAGGTGGGAGGTGGGGGGGAGGACATAGGAGGGAAAGGAGAAGATTGTGTAGGGCCTTCTAAGCTGTTGTAAGGTCTATAGCTTTTTTTTTTTTTTTTTTTTTTTTGATGAAATACAGAGTCAATAATTCTTCCCTCTCATATTCAAGGAGAATAATAAGTAAGGACCACCTAGGGAATGGCCTCTTCCCCACTGAATGCCCAGCAAGGCCATCAGTCCATCAGCCCCAGCTTCTCCAGGAAGCCTCTCTGATCACCCCCACCCTCTGAACTCACAGTATTTCTGCTCTGAAGCAGGTATCACTAGATTTGCCAAACACTCATAGAGTTCCCATTACGTCTTTGTTTTATACATATATTTAGTATCAAGTCTCTACATACATTGTGTATCTCTTGAAGGTAGTGATTTTGTCCTCCTCAATATAGCTGCCTTGCACAAAGAACCCAATGAATATTTTTTGAATGAATAGGGTCTCTTGACTTTATAAAAATATCAATTTCCACACTGCAAGAAACATCTTACCTAGAACAAACAACAAATAAATATACCATCATCTTGAAATATGTGCCTACCAAAAAGTGGTATCGTACTTTTAGTTTTTCTCTGCTATAAGCAAACATTTTCTTGTTGTTTCTAATTATTAAATTTTTTTGCAAAATGAAAATACTTGGCTAACCAGGTTCCCTTTAATCACATTGTTGAACGGGTTCCTAAGTCTCACATTCCCTGTTCATCCTAGTTCTTCCTTCAAATATAATACTTGTCTTTTAAATTGTTATGCTTTTAGTTAAGATGTAATATTCTGATACTGTATCTTTTACATGAAGTTGTATATGTTTGACTACTCCATTTTTCTCAATCATACATCTTTTCACGGAATTTCTTATTTTTGTTTCGATGAGAAACTGCTGAAAATCAAGTTACCAATATGATTTGTTGTTCTACTATGGGGGCATTGTATCAGGAAATTCAATTATATGCCAATTTCATGTCTTCATCCTAGTTTTTCTTACACAACATCCTGTATTTGGAGAGTCATTCATGGCCCATTGGGAAAGGTTAGAACTATAATTAGACCTTTTCTCTAGACACTTGAGCAATGGAATTCATGAAGGTTAGTAACAGCTTTCCATTAATTGCTCCCTTGTGGTTTTACAGTAAAGCCCTTAACTTATGTACTGGGGCTGCTACCACAGCATCCTTGCACTGACATTTGAGGCAGTGATTAGAATGTCATTGCTTTCCAATACTTCATTGTTATTCAGGGGACACATTCGATGTCTTTCCTCTCATACTGCAGGGATCACAAATTCAGGCACAAAAAAATATCATCTCTGTTTCTTTATCATCAGAATAGGGCTTTTGAAAGTGGGTTTGTTCTGAATATAGTGTTCATACTGGACTCTGTTCTACACAGTGTCACTGTCTTTTCTTTCAGACTAATGGGAACAAGGCAGAATCATTCTTTATGTGCAAAGCAGTGCACCCCAAGGGCAAAACATCTATCAGTATGAAAAATAGTCAAGTACCAACCAAGAAATTGTGTTTTGTGGAAGCTCCCGGGTCTGATTGTATGTTTGAGCCAGAACACTGCCATGTTAGTTTTCTCAGATCTTTGAACTTACTAGTGTCTTATTCAAATGTCTTTCTTATCGTTTACACTGCCTGCATTCAACTATTCAGTTTGTCCTGTCAGTACTTGCCTATAACTCAACTAAGACTGAGATTTACGGAGCTGGAGAGCACAATTATCCTTCTGTCTCCGAAATAAATTACAACTCCAAAGCCCTGCTCTCTCTTCATCCCGCTCATTCATTAAAAAAAAAAATTCTTCACCACGGATGGCGTGAGGATATCATTTTGTAATGAAGAATGCAACACAGCTCCGCTTCCTCTTTTTTCCTTCCTTACTCCCCTTAATGTGTGTGTATGAGTGTGTGTGTATGTAGTGCATGTATTGACATATATAGGTATATGATTTGATTCATTTCATTTAACTCTCTTAATATTTCAGATTCTATGGAGCAAGGTGCCATGATATCACTTCTGTTCTTATCATCAAGGCCATTCAGACATTTTCTTAAAAAAAAAAAAAAAAAAAAGCCTTGTTATACATGCTGAACCTTAACGTAGAGATCTGATATATTGCATTCTTGTAAAAAAAAAATTACTTTTCTGCCTCCAGAAGTGGCTGAAGAATAGCTGCAACATTGAAATGATCATGGTGAGACTTTGTAGTGCAGGGTCAAGGGAAGTTAGAAGGATTATTAAACAGCTGAAAAACCAGACTGAGGGGGAAAGTTCCCAAAAGCGAGATTATTGAGGGCACAGAAGAGAAGTTAGAATGGAGACTATATTTAAGTGTCTGAAAAGTTAGAATTCAGAGATTTTAAAAGTTCACAGTCTTCACTGGCTATAGACAAGAGAAAACGGGCATAGAGTTCTTAAACTGATATAACATTTTTCCTATATGTCAAGATTTAAAGCATTGGGACTTCCCTGGCGGTCCGGTGGTTAAGACTTCACTTTTCCAATGCAGGGGGTGCGGGTTTGATCCCTGGTCAGGGAGTTAAGACCCCACGTCTCTCGACCAAAAAAAACCAAAGAACATAAAACAGATTCAATAAAGAATTTTAAAATGGGATGGGGAGTGTGGGAGGGAGGGAGATACAAGAGGGAAGAGATACGGGGACATATGTATATGTATAACTGATTCTCTTTGTTGTAAAGCAGAAGCTAACACACCATTGTAAAGCAATTATACTCCAAAAAAGATGTTAAAAAAAAATGGTCCTCGTCAAAAAAAAGAAAAAAATTTAAAGCATTGAAATTTTAAATGTAATTAATGACATTTTGAAGAAAAGTGTTTTGCTGGAATTATTTTAAAAACTTTCCTCATGGGGTTGTAAGATAAACAAAATAAATTCCTTACTCATGAATGTGTCTTTTATTAGCTGTCAGGGTTAGGGTTCAGTGAAAATAGACTGATTTTAAAGTTCCTAGGGATAAAGAGATAGAGGTTGTGCATGACCCCTGTTGGCATGGAAACATGGACATATCTGCTGCAAACTCCTCTCTATAAAATAGAGAATGAAGGGGCCTGTCAGAGGAGTGTAAATAGCTGAAGGGTGGGTGAAGGGAATAAAACTGTCATCCAAAGGTGTGGATCAAACAGGATTGGTTATTGGGGGTTGATGGACCATCGAGAGACCAAGGTGGAGATGGGGATGTAAGAATTTTAAAAGGTGTGAAATGAAATGGACAAAAGACCTTAAGAGCCTTAGGAATCTGGAGGCATTATATTAATTTCTGGTCAGTGCTCAGAGTTTGAGTTTGTGTAAGTGATGTACTAGGAGCATGGGGTCATGTGCACAAAAGCACTTTCTGAAGTAAAAACACCAGGTGGATTGAGATGGAGAGCAAAGACCCTTAGAACAAATGTTCCAAAGCAAGGGCTCACTGGGTGTGAAAGAACCAGTCTAGAAATTAGGGGAGTCACTGAACCCATCAGGCCCTATTGATCTTCAGAACTTGAGAGATTAACTCTTATTTCTTATATTCTGAAGACGAAATGATGTAAGAAATATTTGAGGTTGGATGTGAAATGTGAACACCTTTGTTCAATGTGCATTTATTGAGTGGCTTCTCTGAGTGTGAAGTACCGTTCTAGGTGCTTGGGGTTTATCAATGAATAAAGAAGACAAAGTTCTCTGCCAACCTGGAACTTACATTCGAGGGTAGGTAGCATCAAGTGCCCAGTAAACCAGTAATGCATGGGTAAATTACATAATATTTAGAAGGTAATGAGTGGTATTAAAAACAGAAAAGTAGAGCAGGTGAGAGGCATCAGCCGTGCTTAGTGGAGGGTCAGATTGCTGCATCCAAAGCAGGATCTGAACAAGGACTTGCAAGAGGTGACTTATGTGGACATTTATGGCAAGAGCATTGCAGGCAGCAAAAGGAAGAGCCAGCAGAAAGGCTTTAAGGCAGGAGTCTCTTTAAAGAATCACAAGGCAAGTATGGCTGTTGACAAATGAGCTAAAGGGAGAGGAGTGGGACAAATGACATAGGCACCTTCTCAAATGTTTTGACTCAATTTTTCAGCTGTTGAACTCTCAAGGAAAGAATTATTCAGAGAATTTAGTGTTAAAAAAAAAATCACTGTTAAACCAGAAATCCATTATAAACAATTAGAATTATGATACAGCTTATGCTGTAAAGGTATGAGGATATAACATTTTTTAGATTCTAACAAGAAATTGAAGCAGGTGATGCAGCCCCCAACTTTCTCTATTGTCTTTCATTAGTGTCCACACATAGATACTTTTGACTTCCTCATATGTAAGTTCTGGATTTGATGTTTCATACCCTAGTTTATTTTATTTTATTTTATTTTATTTTATTTTATTTTATTTTATTTTATTTTTTATTTTTTATTTTTTTATTTTTTTATTTTTTGCGGTACACGGGCCTCTCACCGTTGTGGCCTCTCCCGTTGCGGAGCACAGGCTCCGGACACGCAGGCTCAGTGGCCACGGCTCACGGGCCCAGCCACTCCGCGGCATGTGGAATCTTCCCAGACCGGGGCACGAATCCACATCCCCTGCATCGGCAGGCAGACTCTCAACCACTGCGCCACCAGGGGAACCCCCCCACACACACTAGTTTATTTTAAACAATTAAATATCGATTATTCTTTCTAGATAGGCTTTAATTTAGTATCTACTTACTTTTACGGTATCTTCCGTTGATAAAGTATCCTGGTTGTAATTTCCACATTCAGATGTATAGAAAAAGCTTTCTTTTCCAGAACTCAATTCAAATTGCTGTTGAATCACTATTTATTATTATTATTCCTGATGGCTATGGAAAACATAAATATTTAAAAAATATCGTAATCCTGCACCTTCAGTCTTTTACGTATGTATTTGGATTCAGGCTGTTTCCCTTCTTTCACCCACAGGGCAGATGAATTTGACATACTGTCTGTGTCCTCCCCATATCCTGTGCTGTTTTCTGTGCTGCTGGTTTAACTTGTGTCCTGTTATCTCCTCTTGTAAGTCCGTTCTTTTCCTCATGCTGATCAGGCCTCCATGTTGGCTTTTGTTGACACGGGTCAGTTGCTCCTCATCAAGGAGCCCTTAGGAAGAAGCCGCCTCTCTCCTGGGAGTTGGCTCTTATTTTCCATCCCACCGCTAGACTGGAGTTTCAAGTCCAAGAAAAGGAGGAAAGAGAGGCCCCACCACACCGCAAATCACAACTCTCTTGATTCCTTTTCTCTCCCACCACCGTCTTGCCACCAGTTTTGCCTTCAACCCATCCCGGAAAGGTTTTTTTAACCTCCTCCTAGGACAGATGAAGCTGCAAGTACTTGACATCTAGTATCTTCCTTAATCCATCTTATTAGAAAAACTTGTTCTCTTAGGTTGCCAGCCTCTGGTTCTTGATATTTAAAAGGAAGTTTCTAGAATTTGTCTCTCATAAATTTTGTCTCTTGCAAAGAAAAGCTTTGGCTATCACAACCATTGCAGCTGAAATAATTTTTAATGCTCATTTTGCAATTCAACCTTGAAATTGTAATCACCCAGTCACTGGGTGCTTCAGTCTCAATGGGTGGAGGCCTATGAAGCAGCAGGCCAAAACATAACCAATTTTCCATAAAACACATATTTAGCTGAATGCTTTGTATATTGTCAATGCTTAGCAATTATACTTTTTGCACTGAAATGTATTTCTAAATGCTGTAAGGCAAATCACCTTACAGTCAATCTAAGAAGGTTGAATCTTCCTGTATAAATAGGAGGTTAAATTGTCATTTTTTGCTTTCCAAGTCATTCTGAGATGGAACATTTGCCAGGATATAGCTCTTTTCTAGATTGTAAATGCTTAATGAGGACAGATAACACGGTCTTATCTTCTTTTGGTTAAACTATTCAATGATCTATACACCAGAGTTGCAAAACAAGTGATTTCTTTCAAGCCACTGAGTTCAGAAAAGAAGCACATGCTGGGGGAGAGGGGCAGAAGTGGCTGAGATTCCTGTTTTCGCATTAAAAGCTGTAGAATTTTTGAAAATTATTATGCTAAGTCTCAGTTTCATCACTTCTAAAATGGGGATATAATATCAATTTTATGTACTATTTGTGAGCTCACCTAAGGTAATATATTTCAGAGTTCTTTGTGAACACTTTATAATACCTCATGTAACCATAGGTTGCTATTATTAATAATAAAAATAATGGCCAGAGAAAGTAATACTTAAAAAAAAAATCAGGTTAGGATTTATGTCATTTCAGATGTGAGCTATTTGCTGTAACCTTGAGAATTGTCTGGTTTGAAAGGATTTTAATCCATATCGCCTGAAGATCTACTGTGTCCTCAGTACTCTGCAGTACTTGTCAACTCAAAGGCACATCATAAAAATTGTGGTTTTTTTCCTTTTAAAGAAAAATAGTATTTTTAGACCATAATGACTGAAAGAGGAAGAATGAACAACAGACAAAACTGTAGTGTAGAAAAAAGTGTTCATTTATTTGGACTTGACCTATAGAAATTGAATATCAATGAATAGGTAGTTTAAATAATATTGATTTCTTTTAAAAATCCTTTATGAAAATCTGACAGCTTTAGTAAAATGTGTTTCTGTTTTACTTACTGAGTATATTAAGCATTTAATAGTGTATCTAGAATGAGTTGGAACAAGTGCTATAATGTAATTATAGTATACATTTATTGATTAAAGTTAACTGAAAAACTGAGCGTCTTATTAACTTGGTGAGTTAACAAAGAGAATGGAGTGATGGTTAAACTCTGACCTTGGCTTTCAAAAGAAAAGATTGATATAATATTGTGCCTGATGTTTTCCCTATTTTGTATTACAGAATTTTCATGTGATCTTTAATTGTAAAGTTAGAAAGCAGCTTTGAGAAGCACTGTTTTAATAAAATAATTTTAAATTCAGATCATGCACCTAGTTTAAAAATCATTGCACCTCACTGAAGGTACAAAATTAAAAGCAAAATTCCCTCTTCCCAGAACCATTTTCTAGGAGTGACCATGTTTTTTTTATTATGTATTTAGCTGTTCTGTTGAATACAAACATAATTCTAAAGTGTTTATGCCTCTATTTCTTTTTTATTTTTTTCGAGATCTAATTGACATATAGCACTGTATTAGTTTTAGGTGTACAATGCAATGATTTGAAATATGTGTATATTGCAAAATGGTTGCCACAGTAAGTTTAGTTAACATCCATTACCACACAGTTACAAATTTGTGTGTGTGTGTGAGAGCACAACTTTTAAGATCTACTCACTTAGCACGTTTCATATATAAATACAGTATTATTAGCTACAGCCACTATGCTGTACATCACATCCCCAGAACTTACTTGTCTTATCACTGGAAGTTTATACTTTTTGACCATCTTCACCCATTTTGCCCATTCCCCACACCCACCTCTGGAAACTACCAACCTGTTGTCTGTATTTGTGAGCTCGTTTTTTGTTTTTTGTTTTTTTTTTTTCTTTTTTCTGGTGGTTGTTCGTTTTTCTAGACTCCACATAAAAGTGAGATCATATGGTATTTTTCTTTCTCTGTCTGACTTATTTCACTCAGCATAATGCCCTCAAGGTCCATCCATGTT
>RJWK010050992.1:0-16096 GCA_004363435.1 Platanista minor | reverse complement strand
GGGGGGCGGCGGGTAAATTGTTCAACAAATTTAAATGATAGCACAGGATGATATCCTTTACTTCACCTCCAGTTTTCACGGCAAAATCGTAAAGGGTCATTTTTGCAAACATATTTGAGGATTTGATCAGTTTTCCCAAGGCCTCTCTTAATCCTTTGACATCTGAATCTTCCCTGTGAAGTGCTGACTCCCTCCTCATCATTTCCAGGGGTCTCTTCTTCAGTTATCCCATAGACCAGGTTACTGTTTGTCAGTGGATTTGCACATGCTTTAAGCTGTCCTCCCGCATCACTTGAATTAATTTCACAAAACCTTGCATCTTTCATAAGATTTGCCATTTCATTTTGCCATCATCTTGCTCTGTGCTTCCCCGTGTTTGCAGTAGAGATTGACAAAGGATGAAGTGAGAGGTGCTAAGTTTAAGCAGGATAAATATCAATTTGTTCATGGGTATTTCTGTGTGTTGGCTTCCTCTCACTTCAGGGACTCAGATCTCAAATATAAATACCCTTGAAAGTATAAATTGTATCCTAAGTTTTTTTCGGTTTTTGTGTGTGTGTGTGTGGAGGGGTTTTTTTTTTGCGGTACACGGGCCTCTCACCGTTGTGGCCTCTCCCGTTGCAGAGCACAGCCTCCGGACGTGCAGGCTCAGCGGCCATGGCTCACGGGCCCAGCCGCTCCGCGGCATGGGGGATCTTCCCGGACCGGGGCTCGAACCCACGTCCCCTGCATCGGCAGGCGGACTCTCAACCACTGCGCCACCAGTTAAGCCCCTGTTTCCTAAGTTTTTACAAAATGTGCTTAGTCATCTTTTAGCACACTTCAGCTGCCCTGACTATGCTCCCTTATATACCCACGAGTTAAAGTTATATCATCCGTGGAATGAGATGCTTCCAGGTCTTTGCAAAGCAGTTGAGAGCAAGGACTCTGACTGGGTTCAAATCTGGGCTCCACCACTTACTAGCTGAGTGAATTTGAACAAGTTATTTAACTTCCATGCCTTGGTTACTTCACCTAGGAATAATAATGTTACTTAGCTCATAGGGTTTTCTGAGGATTAAATATGTTAGAACAGTGATACCTAGTAAGCACTTAAGAAACATTAGCAATGATAGACACAGCACTGCACAACCTACCCCAGACCAGCGTTCAGATGAATGCCACAACATGTAGCGTCATGTGATGAAAATAAGTTATACCCACGGATCAAAAGGTAGCAGCATGTACTCAACCTCTCTGGTAATTAGTGAAATGCAGATTCAGCCAACAGTGCGCTATCACCTCTCGCCCATCACCACAGCAAATGTTCAGAGGTCCTGTCACACCAAATTATGGTGAGGATGTGAGAAAACAGGAAGACCAGCAGTGGGAATGCGCATTAGCACCTCTACTTCAAAGAGCAATTTGGCAGTTTCTGGCAAAGCTGAAAACATGCATCTCTTTCCATTCAGCAGTTCTCTGGCTCTGTACCCCTCCGTTCTGAGGAGGTGATATGTAGTTCTGCTTAAGCAAGGAGAGGGTATTTCTTGGTGATGCTCGTGGCTGGTAGATAACCTTCAGATCCAATTGACAGAAACCCCAGTTCCCAGGTGGTTTTGACAAGAGATTGAGTTCTCTTTGCTCCCTAAACCAAAAAGATACAGGCGAGCTTTATACAGAGACAGATTCTGTGGTTTGACAGTGTCACGATTTTTATCGTAAGGCCTGAGGTCTCAGGAGGATGACTGGCACTGGGACGGGCCCCATGCCTCTTCCTTTGTATGATACCTTAGCATTCAGCAGGGTTTTTCACCAGAATGCCCAAGTGGTGAGAGTCTTTCTGACTGGACCACCATGAGTCACATGCCAACCCCTGAACCTGTCACCACGGAGAGCAGACGGTATGTGCCAGTTAGTTTAGCCCATGTCACCTGTTTCTGGAGCAGCAGATGGAGTCATTTTCGCCCAGCACCTGGGTTCCCAAATAGAAATCAAGAGCTGTTGGAAAGGATAAAGAAGAAACACATACTACAGGGACATTCACAAATTTCCACTACCTTGCCGTGGGCAAAACAACCACCACCAAAGGGGGAAAAAAAACACACCTCTACCGGCCCTTCCTGATGAATTAGACAGGAGTACCCATTTTCTTCTCATTAGGGTACTGCTTTCTCATTCCACGTTGCCGTCTGAGTCTGGCAGTTCGGAAGCTGTTTCCCCACCTAGCTCCTGCCATCTGGTGCAGACTTTTGTAGAGATGTGAGCACCGGGGGTGAGCCTCCTGCCTTTCCCTCATCGTGTTCTAGAATGCACCACGGGAGGAGGGGAGCACGCCCCTCATTACAGGCCCCAGGTGTGCCAGGGCTCCCAGTCACAGCTGTTTTGAAATCAGGCCCTGAGCACCCCAATTATTTTCACCCTTCCCCTCATACAAAGCTGGGGAGGGGAGGTCAGCTGATGGACCTAGACTACTTGACTGTCAATGTTGGGCAGCCACCCTCACTTGGGGTGGGGGGACCTCTGCGCCATGACACCTCCTGTGGCAGGATGCCTGGGGCGTTGGTGGAGGCTGGGGCGTCCCCCTGATGTAGGGGGATGGAAAGGAATCTGCTTGGCATTTGGGCATCCCTGACAAAGATTTGCTGCTGGCGTGTGAAGGGGTGTGCGTGTGTGTGTGTGTTTGCACGCGTGTGTGTGACTTATTTTTTTCCCCAAAGTGGTTTTAGGACCACAAAGACGTTAGAGCTGGTGTTTTTCTATGAGGTAATCCTCACTTCTCCCTCTTTCCAGCATTTGGTTTTGATCTGCTTTTAGCCTCTTGCCCTGAAACCCACACACCAGCCACCAGCTGCCTCAACGTCGGCCTTTGAATGTCTCCCTGGCATTTCGAACCTGGCATGTCCAAACTGACTTCCTGGCCCTGTTCCTCCCCCTCCCAGGCACCTCTCACAGTCTTCGCCTTGGCAGTTCCAGTGTCCCAGCTGCTCAGACCCAAACCTTAGTGTTATTCTTGTTTGTTTGTTTTTTCTCCCTTTCACACTCTACAGTCAATCCATCAGCAAAAACCCCGTCAACTCTCCCTTCAAAATATACCAGAAGCCTCTCTGGTGCCACCATCTTTATCCAAACCTCCATCATCTCTCACCTGGGCTGCCCCAGCTTTCTCGTCTCGGGCCTCCCTGCCTCCGCCCTCTCCCCGCTAGGGTCTGTTCTCACCACAGCAGCCAGAGGAATGCTGTCAACCTACGTCAGATCCTGTATCTCCTCCGCCCACAGCCCTCCTAAGACTCCCCCCTCAGGGTAGAGGCTCCCACAGTCACCTCCGGGTCCTAGTGATCTGCCCCCCCGCTGTCCCTCACCTCTTGTCCTCCACCCTAGTCACTCCCCTCCTTCCTGTTCCTCAAACCATCCAATAATTCCTGGCCCATTCCCATGTCAGGGCCTTGGCACTTACTCTTTCCTTTTCTGGAGACTTCTTCCCCTCACATCTGCATGGCCATCACTCACTTTCCTCAGACCTTTGTTCAAATGCCACCTCCTCAGGGAAGCCCTCCTTGACTATCCATCCGAAGGAGGCTCCCCTTCCCCCTTTTTCCCCCCTCACCCTGCTTTTTTAAGGCAGAGCCCTTGTTGCCACATAACATATATTTGAATGTTGTCTGTCCACCTTCCCATGTTAAGTTACACCCCCTGCCCCCTCTGGTTCTCCCTGCCCTGGTTCCTGCTTTATCCGCCTCCCTGACCCTTGCACCGCTGATGATACACTTCGCCACGTATCTTGCTGGCTGCCTGCCTTCTAAAATGTCAGCTCCATGGAAGCAGAGATATGTGGTCTGTCCTCTCCAGTATCCCTGTGCTGGAAGGGGGCCTGCCCCGTAGTAGCTGCTCATTGAATGGTTGCAGGATGAGTGGATGAATCTGTATGCTGTCCAGAACTGGCAGCGCCCCCGAGCCTCCCCCATCTTGTCTGTGCTCCTTTCTCTCTCTCTCCCCACCCCCAGTCCCGCCGTCTCAGCCTCCTGTCCTCTTTCGTCTTGGCCCTTCTGCCTGCACAGAGGAGAAAGGACTTAGACTCTTCCTGGGACGATGCCTCGGGGCCCCTGTGCAGCTGTCCCGCCTGTACAATGGCAGCCTTCTCTTTGCTTGGCCTTTCTCCTGTTTTTGCTCCCCACTCTCTTCCTCTTCCCTGAGTGTACACACAGCTCCCTTCTTCCCTCTGTCCAGCTGCCCCCCTCCACCGCCCTGCCCACCCCCTCTCTAGCCTGTGGTGGGACACGAGAGCGTCTGCATTTGCCCCAGGAAGTAGGCCCACCTCAAGGAGCGGGGGTGGGGGGGCTTCTCCTCTCCTGACACCACGACCCCACCTTCCCCACCATGAAAGTCAGGCTTTCAGGGCCCAGGGCATCCTTAGGGGGTACCCATTTGTCCCTTCCACATACAGCTTCCAGCTACATTTCTTTAAACTCCAGTGTAATAGTCACTCCCTTCCTCCAAGACCTTCAAGCTTCAAAGCAAGTAGAACATTGGCGCAGGAGCCCAGAGAATAATTAGGCTCTGCTTCTAACTTCTCTGTAATCTTGAGCTGAGACCTGCCCCCTCTGGGCCTCAGTTTCCCCATCAGTGCAGTGGAGTTGCACCGTCTATGTGTAAATTACCCGATGCCTCTTTGCTATGATTCTATCCTCAGGGTCATGGGACCAGTGCCCACAGTCTTGGGAGGAGAGCCACCCGGGGGCCACAAGAGGAAAGAGGAAGCAGGTGGTCATGCTTCTCCTCAGCTTCTCAAAAACTGGGTGTGAGGCTAATGGGACAAGATTTATACACTTTCGAGCACCCTCTGTCCCAGCCCCATTAGCTGGTATATTCCTTTCCTGTGGCTGCTGTAACAAAAGTGCCACAAACTGGGTGGCTTAAAATAAGAGAAATGGGGCTTCCCTGGTGGCGCAGTGGTTGGGAGTCCGCCTGTCGATGCAGGGGACACGGGTTCGTGCCCCGGTCCGGGAGGATCCCACGTGCCGTGGAGCGGCTGGGCCCGTGAGCCATGGCCGCTGAGCCTGCGCGTCCGGAGCCTGTGCTCCGCAACGGGAGAGGCCGCAGTGGTGAGAGGCCCGCGTACCGCAAAAAAATAAATAAATAAATAAAAAGTCAGAGAAATGTATTCTCTCACAGTTCTAAAGGGCAGAAGCCCAAGAGCAGGTGTCAGCAGGGCTGTGCTCTTTCCAAAGGCTCCCTGGGAGAATCCTTCCTTGCCTCTTGCAGCTTCCAGTGGGTGCCAGCAAGCTCTGGCGTTCCTTGGCCTGTAGCTGCATCACTCCCATCTTTACCACCGTGTTCACACGGCCACCTCCCTGTGTGTCCTCTCTTCACATGGCCTTCCCCTCTCTGTGTGTCTGCATCCAAATTTCCCTCTTCTCTAAGGACACTGGTCATCAGATAAGAGCCCACCCTAATCCAGTGTGACCTCATCTTTAACTTGATTCCATCTATAAAGACCCTATTTCCAAATAAAGTCACCTTCACAAGTACTTGGGGTTAGAACTCGAACATATATTTTGGGGGCCACGATCCAACCCACACCAGCTGGGTTCTTTCCCACACACCACTTTATTTAATCCTCAGTGACGCATTAATCTCCATTTAAGCTGCAGGGACATCCAGCTGGAGCAAACCCTGCAGGCGAGGAGGGATGCTCAGAAACCAGCTGTCTCCCCGTCACCACCGGGGCTGTGGGCCCAAGTGCGGGGCAGTGTGGCCACCCAGCCGGTCAGCTCCATGCTTTGGTTTTGCTCACGGAGGTCATTCAAATGACCTTAGAAGTCAAAATAGAAGTGAGAGCAAGGACGGCTATGGTGGGTGAATATATAACCCTGTCCCCCTAGAGCCTCAAGAGGCTATGAGGGAGTTTTCAGGGTAAGTGTGACCTTCTGCAGGCCCTTCCCCAGCACAAACTGCGATTCCCCTGAACATTCTAGAAGGGTTTAGACTAGAGCCCAATACGGTAGCCACTAGCCACCGGGAGCTACTTAACTTTCAATTAATTAAAAATAAATCAGACTTTAAATTCCATTTCTCGGTCGCACTAGCCACGTTTCAGGTGCCCCCGTAGACACACGTAGGTACCAGGTGGGATGGTGCAGATATATAAGAGTGTTTCCATCACTGCAAAGTGTTCTATTTATTTGGACAGCCTTGGAATAGTGTAATTCAAGCAAAATCTTTTTGGAAAGGGGCACGAACCTTTGGGAATATGATCGTTAACAACAACAATACTAAAAAACAAAAAAAAATGCAGGTTGTTATTATGCAGCGTTTACCCTGCCCAGACCTTGTGGCGGGTACTTTACATAATTCATTCTACTGAATCCTCACACAAGCCTTTGAAGTAGCTGTGCCCCCTCCTATTCCTGTAGTGCCCACCTCGGGTCCCGAGCCTGGGGATCTAGTTCCTGTACCTGCCTCTCCAAGCCTTCCCAGGCCATCCTATGGCTGTGTCGTGGGTCAGGGTCAGGACCAGGGGCAGTCACAAAGGAGCCCTCCATCCTGGGGCCTATGGGTCCCACCTGTCCATAGAAAGGTTCTTGTTCTCTGAGCTCCCGGCAAATCCCATCCTTTGGGTGGCAGGTCGCTTCCAGCACACACGTCCAGCCCTTTCACAGTGCGTCTGTGGTTTTGTGGCAGGGTTCAGAGTAGAAGGAGAGAGGGCTTTCAGCCGAGGAGGGGAGCTGGGCTCCACAGGCGTCAGCCCTCCCAGCAGCAAGGAGAGGTCTGCTGGCTGCCGTGTCTACGTGAACCCTTTGTACCCGGGAAAGACAAACTCTAAGGCATCAAGGGGCCAGGGTGGGGAAGGGGGCAGCACTGTACTGCCCATCAGGTGTGCCCATTAGACGATGAACGGGCCCAAAGTTCCCAGATCTTCTGATTTTGTCAGAAGTGCGATATCCAGATTTTTATTGAAGTTGACCAGATTTCTAATGAGGATTATTTGCTCTACTTTCTAAAAAAATCAATAAAAGCACCAGGCGAGTCCAAAGCAAACATAATTGTGGGATGGATTTGGCCCACAGGCCACCATGTTTGCAAACTCCTTTCTAACCTGGTAGTTCTCAAGAGAGCACACCTCCCCCTAAGGCTTAACATCTCTGAAGGCATTTCCAGTAGTTATAAAAGTTGAGGGGTGCTACTGGGGGCAGGGACCAGGGACCATTGTGCCCTGCTCTGCACAGGAAAGCCCCACACAGCCCCCAAATTGTCTTGCATTCCACGTGGCTTCTGAGTCTCCTACCAGATCATTATATGAGTGGATTATTTGATGTTTATTGTTATCTGAGCCTTGACCATAAGTCCATTTTATATATAAAAACTGAAGGGAGGGCTTCCCTGGTGGCGCAGTGGTTGAGAGTCCGCCTGCCGATGCAGGGGACGCGGGTTCGTGCCCCGGTCCGGGAAGCTCCCACGTGCCGCGGAGCGGCTGGGCCCGTGAGCCATGGCTGCTGAGCCTGCGCATCCGGAGCCTGTGCTCCGCAACAGGAGAGGCCATGACAGTGAGAGGCCCGCATATCGCAAAAAAAAAAAAACTGAAGGGGTTTTTGCACTCTTTTAATACACTGAATTTTCCAGGAACATAAGGATAAGTAGATGGAGGGTATATTATACTTGAATGCAGAACTTTTCCCAGAGTTATTCCCTGTTGCTGACAATCTCCTCACTGATGGCAGGGCCACCTGAAGCATTCGACATACAGCCACGCCCACTCTGTGTTTGTAGCTGTCACACTCCCTGTGAATCTAAGTGCACGCATCTGACTACTCCATCCTATCTCCTTGATGGACGTGCTTGAAAGTTCATACTGAAATTTTTCGTGATTATAACTTGCCTTCCTTTTTTTTTCTTGTAGGTTGCAGTTATAGCATTATATTGATTTTTTGGAAATGATGTGCATACGTAGCTTTTGTTACCTATAAGTTTCCCTGCAGGAAAATAAAGGAGCATTACAAAATATTTGTCACAGAAATGAGGCATCAGTCTAATGGCGATGAGAACAGCTCTTTGAAGGATCAGCTTAGTGTCACATTCCTCCGACGTAGTAATTAAATATCCATTGATTGATGGTCTTCCCGGGCCTTGTTCTAAGGGTCTCTTGTGGATTTTCTCCCCTTCCTTTGTCCCATCCTTGTGGACAAAACCTTACTTTTTTTTTTTTTTTTTAATTGAAGTATAGTTGATTAACAATGTTGTGTTCATTTCTTCTGTACAGCAAAGTGACTCAGTTATACATATTTTGCACATTATTTTCCATTATGGTTTTTTTGTGAAATTTATTTTTTTATACAGCAGTTTCTTATTAGTTACCCATTTTATACATATTAGTGTATACGTGTCAATCCCAATCTCCCAATTCATCCCACCACCACCACCACCACCCCCCACCACTTTCCCCCCTTGGTGTCCATACTTTTGTTCTCTACATCTGTGTCTCAATTCCTGCCCTGCAAACTGGTTCATCTGTACAATTTTTATAAGTTCCACATATATGCGGTAATATATATTTGTTTTTCTCTTTCTGACTTACTTCACTCTGTATGACAGTCTCTAGATCCATCCATGTCTCTACAAATGACCCAATTTGGTTCCTTTTTATGGCTGAGTAATATTCCATTGTATATATGTACCACATCTTTATCCATTCGTCTGTCGATGGGCATTTAGGTTGCTTCCATGTCCTGGCTATTGTAAATAGAGCTGCAATGAACATTTTGGTACATGACTCCTTTTGAATTATGGTTTTCTCAGGGTATATGCCCAGTAGTGGGATTCCTGAGTCATATGGTAGTTCTGTTTTAGTTTTTTCCGGAACCTCCATACTGTTCTCCGTAGTGGCTGTATCAATTTACATTCCCACCAACAGTGCAAGAGGGTTCCCTTTTCTCCACACCCTCTCCAGCATTTATTGTTTGTAGA
Source organism: Platanista minor (assembly GCA_004363435.1). Classification (NCBI taxonomy): domain Eukaryota; kingdom Metazoa; phylum Chordata; class Mammalia; order Artiodactyla; family Platanistidae; genus Platanista; species Platanista minor. The sequence continues at coordinate 7,159 of RJWK010050992.1, read as the reverse complement.
TTTTTTGATGATGGCCATTCTGACTGCTGTGAGATGATATCTCATTGTAGTTTTGATTTGCATTTCTCTAATGATTAATGATGTTGAGCATTCTTTCGTGTGTTTGTTAGCAATCTGTATATCTTCTTTGCAGAAGTGTCTATTTAGGTCTTCTGCCCATTTTTGGATTGGGTTGTTTGGTTTTTTTTTGATATTGAGCTGCATGAGCTGCTTGTAAATTTTGGAGATTAATCCTTTGTCAGTTGCTTCATTTGCAAATATTTTCTCCCATTCTGAGGGTTGTCTTTTCGTCTTGTTTATGGTTTCCTTTGCTGTGCAAAAGCTTTTAAGTTTCATTAGGTACCATTTGTTTATTTTTGTTTTAATTTCCATTACTCTAGGAGGTGGGTCAAAAAGGATCTTGCTCTGATTTATGTCATAGAGTGTTCTGCCTATGTTTTCCTCTAAGAGTTTGGTAGTGTCTGGCCTTACATTGAGGTCTTTAATCCATTTTGAGTTTATTTTTGTGTATGGTGTTAGGAAGTGTTCTAATTTTGTTCTTTTACATGTAGCTGTCCAGTTTTCCCAGCACCACTTATTGAAGAGGCTGTCTTTTTTCCACTATATATTCTTGTCTCCTTTATCAAAGATAAGGTGACCATATGTGCATGGGTTTATCTCTGGGCTTTCTGTCCTGTTCTATTGATTTATATTTCTGTTTTTGTGCCAGTGCCATACTGTCTTGCTTACTGTAGCTTTGTAGTATAGTCTGAAGTCAGGAAGCCTGATTCCTCCAGCTCTGTTTTTCTTTCTCAAGATTGCTTTGGCTATTTGGGGTCTTTTGTGTTTCCATACAAATTGTGAAATTTTTTGTTCTAGTTCTGTGAAAAATGCCATTGGTAGTTTGATAGGGATTGCACTGAATCTGTAGATTGCTTTGGGTAGTAGAGTCATTTTCACAATGTTGATTCTTCCAATCCAAGAACATGGTATAACTCTCCATCTATTTGTATCATCTTTAATTTCTTTCATCAGTGTCTTATAATTTTCTGCATAGAGGTCTTTTGTCTCCTTAGGTAGGTTTATTCCTAGATATTTTATTCTTTTTGTTGCAGTGGTAAATGGGAGTGTTTTCTTAGTTTCACTTTCAGGTTTTTCATCATTAGTGTATATGAATGCAAGAGATTTCTGTGCATGAATTTTGTATCCTGCTACTTTTCAAATTCATTGATTAGCTCTAGTAGTTTTCTGGTAGCATCTTTAGGATTCTCTATGTACAGTATCATGTCATCTGCAAACAGTGACAGCTTTACTTCTTCTTTTCCAATTTGGATTCCTTTTATTTCTTTTCCTTCTCTGATTGCTGTGGCTAAAACTTCCAGAACTATGTTGAATAATAGTGGTGAAAGTGGACAACCTTTTTCCTGATCTTAGTGGAAATGGTTTCAGTTTTTCACCATTGAGGACAATGTTGGCTGTGGGTTTGTCATATATGGCCTTTATTATGTTGAGGAAAGTTCCCTCTATGCCTACTTTCTGGAGGGTTTTTATCATAAATAAATGGGTGTTGAATTTTGTTGAAAGCTTTCTCTGCATCTACTGAGATGATCATATGGTTTTTCACCTTCAATTTGTTAATATGGTGTATCACATTGATTGATTTGCATATATTGAAGAATCCTTGCATTCCTGGGATAAACCCCGCTTGATCATGGTGTATGATCCTTTTAATGTGCTGTTGGATTCTGTTTGCTAGTATTTTGTTGAGGATTTTTGCATCTATGTTCATCAGTGATATTGGCCTGTAGTTTTCTTTCTTTGTGACATCTTTGTCTTGCTTTGGTATCAGGGTGATGGTGGCCTCGTAGAATGAGTTTGGGAGTGTTCCTCCCTCTGCTATATTTTGGAAGAGTTTGAGAAGCATAGGTGTTAGCTCTTCTCTAAATGTTTGATAGAATTTGCCTGTGAAGCCATCTGTTCCTGGGCTTTTGTTTGTTGGAAGATTTTTTAATCACAATTTCAATTTCGGTGCTTGTGATTGGTCTGTTCATATTTTCTGTTTCTTCCTGATTCAGTCTCAGCAGGTTGTGCCTTTCTAAGAATGTGTCCATTTCTTCCAGGTTGTCCATTTTATTGGCATAGAGTCGCTTGTAGTAATCTCACATGATCCTTTGTATTTCTGCAGTGTCAGTTGTTACCTCTCCTTTTTCACTTCTAATTCTGTTGATTTGAGTGTTCTCCCTTTTTTTCTTGGTAAGTCTGGCTAATGGTTTTATCAATTTTGTTTATCTTCTCAAAGAACCAGCTTTTAGTTTTATTGATCTTTGCTATCATTTCCTTCATTTCTTTTTCATTTATTTCTGATCTGATCTTTATGATTTCTTTCCTTCTGCTAACTTTGGGGGGTTTTTTGTTCTTCTTTCTCCAATTGCTTTAGGTGTAAGATTAGGTTGTTTATTTGAGATGTTTCTTGTTTCTTGTGGTAGGATTGTATTGCTATAAACTTCCCTGTTAGAACTGTTTTGCTGCATCCCGTAGGTTTTGGGTCTTCGTGTCTGCATTGTCATTTGTTTCTAGGTATTTTTTGATTTCCTCTTTGATTTCTTCAGTGATCTCTTGGTTATTAAGTAGTGTGTTGTTTAGCCTCCATGTGTTTGTATTTTTTACAGATCTTTTCCTGTAATTGATATCTAGTCTCATAGCGTTGTGGTCAGAAAAGATACTTGATACAAGTTCAATTTTCTTAAATTTACCAAGGCTTGATTTGTGACCCGATATAATCTATCCTGGAGAATGTTCTATGAGTACTTGAGAAGAATGTGTATTCTGTTGTTTTTGGATGGAGTGTCCTATAAATATCAATCAAGTCCATCTTGTTTAATGTATCACTTAAAGCTTGTGTTTTCTTATGTATTTTCATTCTGGATGATCTGTCCACTGGTGAAAGTGGGGTGTTAAAGTCCCCTACTATGAATGTGTTACTGTCGATTTCCCCTTTTATGGCTGTTAGTATTTGCCTTATGTATTGAGGTGATCCTGTGTTGGGTGCATAAATATTTACAGTTGTTATATCCTCTTCTTGGATCGACCCCTTGATCATTATGTAGTGCCCTTCTTTGTCTCTTGTAATAGTCTTTGTTTTAAAGTCTAGTTTGTCTGATAGGAGAATTGCTACTCCAGCTTTCTTTTGAGTTCCATTTGCGTGGAATATCTTTTTCCATCCCCTCACTTTTAGTCTGTATGTGTCTCTAGGTCTGAAGTGGGTCTCTTGTAGACAGCATATATACAGGTCTTGTTTCTGTATCCATTCAGCCAATCTGTGTATTTTGGTTGGAGCATTTAATTCATTTACATTTAAGGTAATTATCGATATGTATGTTCCTATTCCCATTTTCTTAATTGTTTTGGGTTTGTTATTGTAGGTCTTTTCCTTCTCTTGTGTTTCCTGCCTAGAAAAGTTCCTTTAGCATTTGTTGTAAAGCTGGTTTGGTGGTGCTGAATTCTCTTAGCTTTTGCTTGTCTGTAAAGGTTTTAATTTCTCCGTCAAATCTGAATGAGATCCTTGCTGGGTAGAGGAATCTTGGTTGTAGGTTTTTCACCTTCATCACTTTAAATATGTCTTGCCACTCCCTTCTTGCTTGCAGAGTTTCTGCTGAAAGATCAGCTGTTAACCTTATGGGGATTCCCTTGCGTGTTATTTGTTGTTTTTCCCTTGCTGCTTTTAATATTTTTTCTTTGTATTTAATTTTTGTTAGTTTGATTAATATGTGTCTTGGCATGTTTCTCCTTGGATTTACCCTGTATGGGACTCTCTGTGCTTCCTGGACTTGGGTGGCTATTTCCTTTCCCATGTTAGGGAAGTTTTTGACTATAATCTCTTCAAATATTTTCTTGGGTCCTTTCTCCCTCTCTTCTTCTTCTGGGACCCCTATAATGCGAATGTTGTTACGTTTAATGTTTTCCCAGAGGTCTCTCAGTCTGTCTTCGTTTCTTTTCATTCTTTTTTCTTTATTCTGTTCCACAGCAGTGAATTCCACCTTTCTGTCTTCCGGGTCACTTATCCGTTCATCTGCCTCAGTTATTCTGCTATTGATTCCTTCTAGTGTAGTTTTCATTTCAGTTATTGTATTGTTCATCTCTGTTTGTTTGTTGTTTAATGCTTCTAGTTCTTTGTTAAACACTTCTTGCATCTTCTCGATCTTTGCCTCTGTTCTTTTTTTGAGGTCCTGGATCATCTTCACTATCATTATTCTGAATTCTTTTTCTGGGAGGTTGCATATCTCCATTTCATTTAGTTGTTTTTCTGTGGTTTTACCTTGTTCCTTCATCTGGTACATAGCCCTCTGCCTTTTCATCTCGTCTATCTTTCTGTGAATGTGGCTTTTGTTCCACAGGCTGCAGGATTGTAGTTCTTGCTTCTGCTGTCTGCCCTCTGGTGGATGAGGCTATCTAAGAGGCTCGTGCAAGTTTCCTGATGGGAGGGACTGGTGGGGGGTAGAGCTGGCTGTTGCTTTGGTTGGCAGAGCTCAGTAAAACTTTAATCTGCTTGTCTGCTGATGGCTTGCGCTGGGTTCCCTCCCTGATGGTTGTTTGGCCTGAGGCGACCCAACACTTGAGCCTACTCTGGCTCTATGGTGGGGCTAATGGAGGACTCTGGGAGGGCTCATGCCAGGGAGTACTTTCCAGAACTTCTGCTGCTAGTGTCCTTGTCCTCACGGTGAAACACAGCCACCCCCCTGCCTCTGCAGGAGACCCTCCAACACTAGCAGGTAGGTCTGGTTCAGTCTCCTATGGGGTCACTGCTCCTTCCCCTGGGTCCCGATGTGCACACTACTTTGTGTGTGCCCTCCAGGAGTGGAGTCTCTGTTTCCCCCAGTCCTGTCAAAGTCCTGCAATCAAATCCCGCTAGCCTTCAAAGTCTGATTCTCTAGGAATTCCTCCTCCCGTTGCCGGACCCCCAGGTTGGGAAGCCTGACATGGGGCTCAGAACCTTCACTCCAGTGGGTGGACTTCTGTGATATAAGTGTTCTCCAGTCTGTGAGTCACCCACCCAGCAGTTATGGGATTTGATTTTACTGTGATTGAGCCCCTCCTACCGTCTCACTGCGGCTTCTCCTTTATCTTTGGATGTGGGGTGTCTGTTTTGGTGAGTTCCAGTGTCTTCCTGTCAACGATTGTCCAGCAGTTAATTGTGATTCCAGTCCTCTCACGAGAGGGAGTGAGAGCACGTCCTTCTACTCTGCCGTCTTCTGCTTGTCTCCATTATAGTTTATCACAGGATAATGAATATAGTTCCCTGTGCTATACAGCAGGACCTTATTGTTTATCCATCCAATGTATAATAGTTTGCCTCTGCTAATCCCAAACTCCCGCTCCTTCCCTCCCCTACCCCCCAACCCTTGGCAACCACAAGTCTGTTCTCTGTATCTGTGAGTCTGTTTTTGTTTCATAGATATGTTGATTTGTATCATATTTTAGATTCCACCTATAAGTGATATCATATGGTATTTGTCTTTCTCTTTCTGACTGACCTCTTAGTATCATAATCTCTAGGTCCATCCATGTGCTGCAAATGGCATTATTTCATTCTTTTTGACGGCTGAATAATATTCCATTGTATATACGTACCACCTCTTCTTCATTCATCTGCCAATGGACATTTAGGTTGTTTCCATGTTTTGGCTATTATAAATAGTGCTGCTATGAACATAGGTGTGCATGTACCTTCTCGAATTATAGTTTTGTCTGTGTATATGCCCAGGAGTGAGATTGCTGGATCATATGGCAACTCTGTTTTTAGTTTTCTGAGGAACCTCCATACTATTTTCCATAGCGGTTGCACCAATTTACATTCCCACCAACAATGTAAGAGGGTTCCGTTTGCTCCACACCTCCAGCATTTGTCATTTGTAGACTTGTTAATGATAGCCATACTGACTGGTGTGAGGTGATATCTCATTGCAGTTTTGATTTTCACTTCTCTAATAATTAGCGATGTTGAGCATCTTTTCATGTGCCTATTGGCCATATCTGTGTGTCTTCTTTGGAGAAATGTCTGTTTAGGTCTTCTGCCCATTTTTGATTGGGTTGTTTGGTTTTATTTGTTGAGTTATATGAGCTGTTTGTATATTTTGGAAATTAAGCCCTTGTCCGTCACATCGTTTGCAAACCTTTTCTCCCATTCCATAGGTTGTCTTTTCATTTTATTTATGGTTTCCTTTGCTGTGCAAAAGCTTATAAGTTTGGTTAGGTCCCATTTGTTTATTTTTGTTTTTACATCTATTGCCTTGGGAGACTGACCTAAGAAAACATTGGTATGATTTACGTCAGAGAATGTGGACAAAATCATACTGTGAAAGGACCAGAAAGGGACTTCCCTGGCAGTCCAGTGGTTAAGACTCCATGCTTCCACTGTAGAGAGCACGGGTTTGATCCCTGGTCGGGGAACTAAGATTCTGAATGCTGTGCGGTGTGGCCAAAATAAATAAATAAAAGGATCAAAAAGATTTTTAGGTACAGCTCATCCCAATGAGGGTGGATGTGGGGGAGGGGTCCACTCCCCACTAATCGAGTTTCCAGGGAACGGATGGACCCCGGCCCTCATTTACTGGAGCTGCATGACCCTCCCAGGGAGTGGGTGGCTGAGGCCGGCGTTTAATCAGAGGCCCAAGCAGCCCACCCTCGATGCTGCCAACACGACAGCTCGGCCAGGGCCTCAGTGTCGTCTACAGCCCAGCCTTCCTCGATAGCAATGGCCTCCCCAAAAGCAGCAGGGAGAACACAGGGGCTGGTGAAGGGGCGTGCAAGCAGCATCCCTCACCCTTCCCTCTGGGTATTTGCTTGTCCTGCTTCTCCCCAGTGGTTAGCCGTTCCTCCTCCCTACTCAGCAGCTAGACGAGGCTTTGAAAAATGGACATATAATCATGTCACTCCCTGATTCCAACCCCCTACTGGCTGCCCACTACTTTAAGAATAAACTCACAGGGCTTCCCTGGTGGCGCAGTGGTTGAGAGTCCGCCTGCCGATGCAGGGGACGCGGGTTCGTGCCCCGGTCCGGGAAGATCCCACGTGCCGCGGAGCGGCTGGGCCCGTGAGCCGTGGCCGCTGAGCCTGCGCGTCTGGAGCCTGTGCTCCGCAACGGGAGAGGCCACAACAGTGAGAGGCCCGCGTACCGCAAAAA
>RJWK010050991.1:0-16096 GCA_004363435.1 Platanista minor | reverse complement strand
CAGATGAATGGATAAAGAAGACGTGGCATATATATACAATGGAATATTACTCAGCCATAAAAAGAAATGAAATTGAGTTATTTGTAGTGAGGTGGATGGAGCTATAGTCTGTCATACAGAGTGAAGTAAGTCAGAAAGAGAAAAACAAATACCGTACGCTAACACATATATATGGAATCTAAAAAAATAATGGTTCTGAAGAACCTAGGGGCAAGACAGGAATAAAGATGCAGATGAAGAGAATGGACTTGAGGACACGGGGATGGGGAAGGGTAAACTGGGACGAAGTGAGAAAGTGACATGGACATATATACACTACCAAATGTAAAATAGATAGCTAGTGGAAAGCAGCCGCATAGCGCAGGGAGATCAGCTTGGTGCTTTGTGACCACCTAGAGGGATGGGATAGGGAGGGTGGGAGGGAGATGCAAGAGTGAGGAGATATGGGGATATATGTATATGTATAGCTGATTCTCTTTGTTATACAGCAGAAACTAACACACCATTGTATAGCAATTATACTCCAATAAAGATGTTAAATACAAAGACAAGTCATTTGCTTCTGTGCTTCAGTTCCAAAATAAAATGAGCATAATGTCAGTATCAGTGTTATTCCAGTAGCTTTTATGCCCACATGATGAAATGAATGCCATGTTTCATCTTTTATAGAAATTGGAGGTGTTCCACTCCCAGGAATCTGATATTCTCACACTGGCACATAAAATATGTATGCAAGCATATTTTTAAAATTAATTTTTTACTTGTATCACAGTAATACACATGCATTAAAGGCAGCAAAGTAGAATGATTAAGAGCAGGGATTCTGGAGTTAACCTGCCCAGGCTGGAGCCCTCTCCACCTCCTTCGATCTGTTTTCTTTCTCCAAAATGTGGAACAGACACCTACCTCATAGTGATATGAGAATTAAATGATCATATACATAAAGTATTTAAAGTAGGACTGTAGGAATGTGAACACTGTACTTTTTAAAGTCAAACAGCGCAAAAAGGGCTGTAATAAAAAGGAGCAGTCTCTGGCCACATTCCTTCCGTCTCCCCATATCGCTTCCAGGTGGTGAGTGCTCACAACTCCCAGCTGTTGCTTCTGCTTGTTAACACTGTAACTCCAAATATTATTCTTATACAATTTCTTTTAATCCATTTTTAAGTGTGCAGTACAGTGGCATTAAGCACATCCACAATGCTGTGGGACCATCACCACCATCCATCTCCACAGCTTTTTTTACCTTCCCAAACAGAAGCTCTGTGCCCATTAAACAATAGCTCTCCACTCCCCCATCCCTTCAGCCCCACATAACCTCTATTTTCTGTCTCTATGAATTTGCCTATTCTAGGCATCCCATAGAAGTGGAATCACAATATTTGTCCTTTTGTGACCGGCTTATCTCACTGAGCATAAAGCCTTCAAAACTCATCCATGTTGCAGCAGGTGTCAGAACTTCCTTCTTAAGGTTGAGTAATATTCCATTGTATGTATATGCCACATTTTGTTTATGCATTCATCTGCCTGTGAATTTAGGTTGCTTCCACCTTTTGGCTGCTGCAAATGCTGCTATGAACATGGATATCCAAAGATCCGTCTGAGCCTCTGCTTTCAGTTGTTTTGGATGGCTATTTCTTGATTAATCATTTTTTAACACTATCTTTTAATTTCCAGACATGTTAAACCAGACATGTGAGGACTTAATTACAACAACTCCCTACTTTTCTACACACTTCCCACCCCCACCCTCTCATAGTTTTGGTTAAATAAAAAAACAGTGTTTTGTCTGTTGTAATTTTACAAATGTTGTCAGCTGCTGAGCCAGACGTGCTCTAGTCCCTTGTCTATTTTCCGGAATACTTTTTTTTTCTGGAGTTAACAGTGACATCAACTTTACATTTGCTCAGTTTTCTATGTACTATCATCACTACATTTTCCTTAATGCCCTGCTACATGTTTACTGATAACAGGCTCCACTGGGGCAGGCATAAGAGTTCTTTTTTGTTTTGTTTTGTTTTTCTTCTTTTTGCAGAAGCCCAATATCCTCCTGTTCCAGTCTGAAGTGGATGTTTCTTTGCACCACTGCATCCTGTGTCTTCCCTTCTTTCTCCTGTTATTTCCCGCATCCCATCTGTGTTGTTTGAAGCACATATTTCAATAGTTTCCTGAGAAAATTTACATGGGATATAAAAATGTTGAGTTCTTGCATGTGTTAAAAATATATTTGTTTTACCCTTACTATTTGGGAAGATAGTTTGGATGGGAATAGAAACCTGAATTGAAAAATCATTCAGTATAAGGCACCCTTGTTATTGGTTTTAGCTTTCAGTGCTGCTGCTGAGAAATGGTTATGCTACTTGGATTCTTTTTTTTTTTTTTCTGTTTTATTTTGAAAAATTTCAAACCTACTATTAAGAAAACCTAAAGAACAGAACAACAAACACCTGAATACTCCACACCTAGCCTCATTATTGTTAACATTTTGCCACATCAGCTTCCTCTGATTTTGTGTTTTTCTCACCTGGTCAGTTGGTCTATCATCCATCCGTCCACTTATATTTCTATCTCTCTATGCATATATTCACATATATATCTATATGAGTATAATTTCCTTCATTGACTATTTGGAAGGTACAGGTATTGTGATGCCTCCATCCTAAATACTTCAGCGTAGCTCTTCTCAGAACAAGGACATTCACCTATATTTGCATAATATTATTATCATAAAATAAAATCCAATATAGAGTCTGTATTAGAATTCCCCAATGGTCTCATGTCATCCTTTATAGCTGCCTTTCTTCTTTTGCTGATCCAGGATCAAATTGCAGCTGTCACATCACACCTGTTCATTGTAATGGACTCTCTGCCCCGCCCCTGTCTGGAGACCATTCAGTGTGCTCTGGCCAACTTGTGGCTGCCAGAAGCTGCGTCCCTGTGCCTAAGGGCTTTTCTCCAGATTAACTGTGATTATTAGCGTTTCACTGAATTGCCCATTTTTAGTCCTGTGCTCCTTCACCTCCATGTCTCATGTCTCACCTATGGAGTCTCTCAGGTTCTTTTTATCTGGAGGATAAGCCTCTGCTTGCCTGCTGGTGATGTCAGAGTGGAGATGGGAGGAATAGTTGCTTGGCTACATAGGGTGGGAAAGGAGTGAGGGTTTAACCCTTCTGTCTACAAATTTTCAACCAATCCTCTGTTTTCAGCTGCTGACTTGCCCTGCCCACATTTTCCACACTATTTGTGTCTCCCAGTTCTGTGTGTGTCACCTGGCTAACTTCCTAGTGGCACCTGCGATATAGCTGCTGCTCTTTGCTGCATTCGCTACGGTTTCTCCACCTGCTTTGTATATTCCAAAAAAAAATCTGCTGAATCTTTCTTTCCTTATTGTCTCTTCTTTAGTTCTCTTCGTTCTTGTGGGTCTACACCTTTGAAAAATTCCTTTATTGGAGGGATTCCTGAAGGAGAGGAAATAGAAGCATGTGGTAAATTGGCCATGTTGACCCAGAAATTTGTCTGTAGCATATTTTTAATAGAAAAAAAACCTATCATTTATTCAAGAGTATTAAGCACCTGCCATGTACCAGGATGTGGGGGTGAGAGCAAAACCAAAGGTAATTCCTGGGTTTATGAAGCTAGTAGAACACATGACATATTACAAACTGTGATGGGAGCTTTGAAGGAAGGTTCAGGTTTCTACACTTACCTGGGCGAACCAACTTGGACTAGAGGATGTGATGTTTAAGATCTGAAGGATGAATAAGAGTCAGGGAGATAGAGGTGTAAGGTGGGCATGGGGCAGAGCAGTATACTAAGGTCAATGGGAGCAGACTGAGGTCTGTGAAGGGAATGCAGAAAGGGAGGGGAAGATGGTGCGAGATGCAGCCAGAGGCAAGGGCAGGGTCCAGAACGGCCAGAGGTCTATGGATCCAGGAGAGATTGTCTTTGTGCTCAGCGTAACGGAGACCTCTGAAGGGTTTCTAAGAGTTGACATGGTTTGATTTACGTTTTCAAAGCCCACGGGGTGCAAGATGGCTTGGTGAGGAGGGCAGTGTGGATGTGGGGATTCCTGGAAGGAGGCAGCCACCCAGTTGAGAAATAGTGTCACTTAGACCAGGGTGTTGGAAGCAGAGTTCAAGAGAAGTGGATGGATTAGAGAGATATGCCAAGACTTGGGGATGGCTTGGATATGGGGAGTGGAGGAAAGAACGGTACAAGGATGACACCCAAGTCTTTCGTGTGTGGAACTGGATGGATGGTGGTGCCATTCACAGAGGCCAGAAGCTCTGCAATATAACTAGATGTTAGATCTATCGGAAACAACTGAATTGTCCAGCAATAGAGCAAGCAAATGGATTGTCACAGAGGCAGAGTTGGAGCAGCTATGGCTTCAACAAACGGGAAGTCAGAAAGTTGAGCAGACGAAGGAGAAAGAACGTGGGTGGTTCTTTCATTGAGAGGATCAATGAAAGATCCTCTCATACAATCCCAATCCCAGTTTTAAGAGGACAGGAGTAGAGAAGGGGGCTCAGAAGGAAAATTCAAGGATGTTGGGTAAGCCGCTCCTTTCATCTTTTTATTTTTTTTTTTATTGGGGTATAGTCGTTTTACAATGTTGTGTTAGTTTCTGCTGTACAATGAAGTGAATCAGCTCTATGTATGCATATATCCCCTCCCCCTTGGACCTGCCTCCACCCTCCCCCCATCTCACTCATCTAGATTATCACAGAGCACCCAGCTGAGCTCCCTGTGCTATACAGCAGGTTCCCACTAGCTATTTATTTTACCCACGGCAGTGTATATATGTCAATCCCAATTTCCCAATTCATCCCACCCTCCCTTCGCCTCTGCCCTGTGTCCACACATCCGTTCTCTACATCTGCATCTCTATTCCTGCCCTGAAAATAGGTTCATCTGTACCATTTTTCTAGATTCCACATGTAAGTCTCTCCTTTTAAAATGTGATGTGTCCATTTCCGAGGGAAGTTGGTCATCCCAGATGACCACAAGGAAGAGATGGCTTGGCCTCCAACAGTGGATTATTCTGGTGGGTTGTACCTGATGCCACTTGTCTGGAATGGGGGGCAGGCTAGGCAGAACCAAGCAGCATCTACACAAAAAGGGGCAGTGGGCTTCGGTCAGATCTAGGGAGGGGCTGTGCTCTGAGCAGGTATTGAGATGCCTCTCTGCTTCAGCCCTCCCAGGCTCTCAGCTCCAGCTCCAACTTCAGCCCCATCCTGTACCACCCTCTGTCCGCCAGGGTTCAGCGGGAAACAGAGTTCGCTCCAGATGGTTTAGTGAAAATGCGTTAATGAAGGCATCACTCATGGACCCATGTGGGACTACGAGGCTTCGTCCCTACCACCAGGGGACCAAAGGCATAAGGGAGGGAGTGGTGTTCTGGAGCTCAGTGAAGACTGGAACCGGGGCAGAGGTGGAAGGAAAATAGAGGTTACCAGAGAAATTGTGCCAGAACAGGAAGGAAGTAGGGAAGAGATACCCCAGGTTTTCCCTCCTTTCTCTTCTCCCGCCTCCTATCACTCAAACCTGCCAGAAAGCCAGAAGGCAAAGAAGCCCAGCTGATGCTGTTGGCAGGGTCAGCCCTTGGACAAGTCAGACAGGGATGGAGAATGGACCAGGGAATGGGGGGCAGGTGGAGAGCGCCTACCCACATCCCATCCTGAACAGCCGGCAAAGCCACCCGTGCTCTGCAGTGACCACAGTCCACACAGCTGCTGCTGGGAGATGCATCCCTCTGAGGGTAGCCTCAGCTTGGGACCTGCCCAGACCCCAGCGTGCACCCCAGATCTGGCGGGGAGGCTCACATACACCCACACTCAGAATGAGCACGGAAACTTCTCCCAAGGCCAAATGGAAATGGCTTTTGGATTACCCACCATTTGGCCGGATTATCTGCACCATTGCCTCCGTCCATTACTGAGGAGAGCCAGGAGGGTCTGGACTGTCCTTGGAGTTCCAGGATGACCTTGTGGAGAGCTGATTACAGTCTGTGTGCGGAAAAAGAAGATGTTTGACTGTCATTTTTTCCCTCTCTCTGGTTCAGCGAAGCTTGATCTTTGGCCTGTGGCTAGATCCCATATTGAAGAGCCTGTCACTGCTGGTGATTTTTCTTGGAAGACCTCAATTCAGACTGAAGCAAGCCTTTCCATTAGCCAAGCTGTGCAGAATCCGTTTTTGCCTTTGAGACTTCCAGGCTCCCCGTGTGGTGCTTGGGGGGCCCCTTCTGCACAGCACTCCTCCTCGCCCTCAACCCACTCACATGCCACCTGGCTGCACTCCCCTTACCTCCAAGTCATAAGAAGAACAGATGCCAACACAGCTGCAGGGGGTCTCATGTCTGAACCAGGAAGAGAATAAGAGGCAGAATCCAAGGTCGGGGCCTGGGAGAATCCTGGAGAAGCCATCTTTGAGAATTAGGATGTCTTCTTGGTGGGCTTCTCTGGTTGGCCCGGACAGCATCTGCCTCTGCCAGAGACCCCTTACGTCCCAAAGCCCCGACTCGATGGAGAGACCTCCGGAGCCTCAGAACGGGTCCTTAGCTCTGGTCCTGCCCGTCTCTGATTTCCTAGGCCCCTTCTTCCTTCTTCCCTCACCACCACTGAGTTCCCATGGGCCTCTTGACAAAATGCAAGCACTTTGGGGGACCAGTAACGTATAGTCAAAAGAGCTAATATTTATTTCCACCTAACTATGTGTCAGGCACTTTTCTGTGTGCATTTGACCTGTATCAACAGCTTCAATCCTTACAATAACCCAAAGCGGTAGATACTAGTTTTTTATTTCCATTTTACAGGTGATAAAACTGATGCACAAAGAGATTAAGTAACTTGCTCAAAATCACACACCAAGTAAGTGGTGGTGCTGGGGTGCAAGCACCCCATGCTGTGTTCTCACCCACCGGCCAATGCTGCCTCCAGACGCCATCCCTGGGTGGGTTTTCCCAGGGTTTCTGCCACTGCTTATGCATTTCTAAATGTGGGAAGTTTTGTCCTGCAGAGAAATATTGAGAAATACAGAGAAATATTGAGGTACTAGCATTCAGGTGGCTTTTGCGTCACTGTACAACTTAGAGAACACACAACAGATAATTCAAGACACACTTTTAAAAACTCTGTTTTACTCCACTGGATTGGGTGAGAAGAGAGGTTGGCAATTTTTTCAGACCAAAGAGTCCGACTGCACTAAAATCCAGAAAACATGGTCAACAACGATGCGGGATGAAAATGCCTATTTTGTTTAACGGAGAAATATGTTACTTTATGTTAATGATATTGACAGGATGATTAATAATGGAATAAATTAAATATGGAAGTTATCAACTCTGGTCCTTAGGACTGAGCCTTGGCCTTGATCACTTGGCCAGTGCCCTTGGGGCCTGCCTTAACCCCCTGTCAGGCAGAAGTCTGTCAGGTGATCTATTAACCATAAAAATTAACGCTTGTATCAAAGAAATCATGGCAAAAGCTTTTCAGTAGTGGAGAGGAGGGGTATCCCAAATTGACCTGATCTACCTTTTTGGGGTCTGATTCCTGAGGATGTGAAGCACTGAAAGTTTCAGATTGTATTCAGAAGAGCCCGTGAAGATGTTTGAGCATGTCTTAGCATTCCTGCTTAAAGATCTCAGCAGTTAGAGAGCTTCCAGAGCTACTGCTGGAACTTGGAACTGCATTATTCCTCATTGTTTGACTTCAAGGTCTTACTCTTAAAAGTCTGGGTTAAGGGCTTCCCTAGTGGCGCAGTGGTTGAGAGTCTGCCTGCCGATGCAAGGGACGCAGGTTCGTGCCCCGGTCTGGGAAGATCCCACATGCCGCGGAGTGGCTGGGCCCGTGAGCCATGGCCGCTGAGCCTGCGCGTCCGGAGCCTGTGCTCCGCAACGGGAGAGACCACAACAGTGAGAGGCCCGTGTACCGCAAAAAAAAAAAGTCTGGGTTAAGGCCAAGGGTCAGGCTGCTGCTGACTTTAAGCTTTATATGATTTTACTTTCCATAATGTAAAGCTTATTAAGGTGGATTCCACCAGAGCTGACGGGGGAACTTTCCCTGCCACCAGGGTGGAATGAAATGCTTCTTTGGAAGTGTGGACACATTCCTCATTCAGGCCATGGGCCCTCTAGAGTATGAACCGCTGGTAATTGACTGTGGCACCTTCAGCACCTAACGCAATGTGGAGGATTGCCAGTAAAACACTTTCCTGGAACACATGTAAATTCATGATTTGACCATAGTCAGTCTAGCCCTCTCTGCTCTAAGCAGACATCACGGATTCTGTATACTTTATAGCTTAATTTACATGCCCTTCTTCTTGTCCGGGCCTGAACTGTTGCAAGACATTGATCATGCGTTACTTGCTTTGCTATACCTTCTTTTTAAATTCTTTTAGCTTTGTTTCCTACCACAATAACAATACATGCTCATTATGGAAATTTGGAAAAGCTCAATGAAGGAAAAAAAGAAATTCAATTAATTCTAAAATTTTAGTGTAACTTTCCACTTTCCATGAATATGTATGTACATTTTTACAAAAGAGGATCATCCTGTAGAAGTATTTACCTTTCTTTTTGACTGTACAGTGCAATGTAAACATTTTTCTGTTGTCATTCTTCTATGTTTTTCATGACTGATTTGGGTTCAACTTTAGGTTTCGATTTTTTTTTTTCTCTAACAAATAGCATAATGAGCATACTTCGGGATACATCTTTGTGCAAACGTGGGTATTTTCTCGTGGTAAATTTTCAGAAGTAAAATTACTGGATCATAAACATGGATATTTTTAAGGCTTTTGGAGAGCTATTGCAACCAAATCACTCTTTGCTGCCAATAGTAATTTCTTAATTCTTAGTCCTGATGTCAGTGCTGGCAGCATCGCTGGACAGTGTCTAAAGTGCTCCTGGCTGCCCAGTGGGGTATATGTTGCCAAAAGCTGACCTTTGTAGATGTGACTTTCTGTTTCAGTGGTCCTTTGTTCCTTACAGATGAATTGGTCTTTAAGGTTCGATGCTTCCCATGGCTTTTTGTTCAAATGTCTCTTTTAAAATTGATGTTGAATGCAACCTCCAACTGGAGATCATGTACTGTCTGTTGCTCGATCACTCAGCTTCCATTCTTGTGGATTTCCCACTGAACCAACCTCATTGATTTCTCCTCAAGGATGGCCTGTAGGTAAGGGCTCTCTTACCTGAGAGTAAAACCTTCTCTCTAGAGGCCAACTTTGTGAGGGCTTTGCCATTTGGAACTATTCTACCCACAGGGATTATTTTGCCTTAGACAATGCCCTGCTCGCCAGGGATGGCCGTGGGGATCTTCCTGGGAAGTGAGTTGAGGTGTTTCAGCAAAACAGTTTTTTAAAACTGGGGTCTGACTGTTCTCTGCGGCCTTTTCAGATGCCAGCAACAGTTGGCCACAGTAGGAGATGCTCACCGGAATGTTCCCGGGCTGTCTGTGCACAAGTCACAGCTGCTCTGGCCAATGGGAAATGAGAGCTAATTTGCTCTAAGGGCCCTAATTGGCTGATGGTGCAGTTCCGTGCCTACTATTTTAAGGCTGTGTTTCTGGCCCCAGCTTGGCAGGCTTGCTTGAGACATCTGGCAACAATGATCAGAATGCCTTTTTTTTTCAAGGAGGCTCACCATCGATTCATCTATGGACTCACAAGGAAAGGCTCATTTAGTAGAGCCAACATGTTTCAAAGAAAAGTATATTTTCATGAACTAGCCTCAAAGCAGTAATTACATGTTCAGAGAACTCAGTAAAAATTTATTTCTAAATATTTGGCAGTGAAATGTTGAAAGCAGCGCGTAAGTACGTGTGAGTGCGTGTGTGTGTGCGCACACACGTGTCTAACATGTTGCATGTGTTTTAAATAAACCCAGCGTCTAAAAGGAAGCAGGAAATACAATTGTAGACTTTGAAATTTAATTTTTAGCGACAGGATGTGTTTCTAAATACTGCTAATATATCAAAAGGAAAATGTGTGTTTAAAGGCTTTAAAATTGTTATCAAAGCAATTGTAAAGCCAATGAGGTGGCTTTATTTTTTATTTTTGTACAGTGGTGATGTCTGAACACTGGAAACCAAATTTCAACCGAGGATCAAAAGCAACGGTGATGTCTTTGCATGAGATGCAGCTGAACTTCGATGCTCCCGCAATCTGATTCACAGTTTATAATCACAGTTATCACAGAACCATTAAAAGCCTGTTAACTTGAATTCCCACAATTCCTTGAGGGCAAGAGCGAAGGGAGAGCAATGTAACTTTGAATGTAAATGTAGCACAAGGTTCGAACGGAGAGAATCTCTTTTAATTGTGCCAGTGGAAGAAGATGTCGTATGGATGCATCTACCCTAGCAGATGGCTGATGTAAGAATACAACATGAAGTCTTAGGAGGCTCGGGATGTTATGAAAATGATTTCTCTGTGAAGCGACTGGTAAAGTATCCGCCCGTTCCAGACCTCTTTCTGGGAGGAGGAAGAGGAGGTGACTTGTTAAAATGTGTTAACCGCGCGGTGGGTTGGCTGGACAAACGCTGTGCGGTGTCTGATCGAAGCAGCCTGAAAAGAATCCTCGGCCCCATTCAGTGGAAGCAAAAGCCCAACTACTGTCCAAGCCCTCGTCATGTGAGAAGTCTGATTTCATGTTTTTCCACCCTTCAGTGCCTTTGCTGACATTTCCCCTAACAATGCTATTATGTGCTGTACAGCCAGCCAGACAGTGCAGTCAATAAGCTGTCCTGAGACTTCGGATAAAACGAGAGTTCTTATCTCACTGCAAAACAATTAGAGACCTCGTGCAGCCGTGAGTTGTGTACATACCCACATACCAACGATAGTCTGTTCCCAAATTTCTGAGCCCTCCCTGGAGAGATACACGCCTGCACATTAGGATGCTTGCTCTAAATGGTCCACATGCGTGTGCCCCTGGCGAGCTGGACGTGGTCCTTGTCTCACCTTTGTGAAGGAATATTGGAATCACCTGAGGAAGGAAAGCGCTTTCTCTCTGCCATCTCCAGCACTGGTTCTGAAATAACTAATTCCAATCAATCCGTCCTCACCTCATATGAGTTCTTCCTGCATGAACTGCCCACATTCACTGCCCAGTTTGATCTTGTTCCCACAATGGAGAAAGCAAATGGCTTGGTCCAGAGGGAGGGGGTTATTGACTAGGTACTTAATTAGGCGCACAGCCCTGATGGGGTCATTCTCCCACCGTCAAAACGACTGGACCATGGCGTGGCGGAACCATGAATTTGGTTTACTATCACTTGCCACCGTTGAATCAATGGGGTAGGAATCTAAATGAAACGTTAGGACAACCACACTGCAGCCTGTTTATATAACTGTGCAAAGAAACGGCATGTGTCTCAGGGTCCTCTGGGGGAAAGCCTTCTCTACTTCCCTGCTTCCATATCAGGCACACTGAGGTCGGTGTTATGCCTTCTAGAAAGGTTTGAAGCGTCAAAGGGAAAACCTCCTACGTAAATAGGATGTAAACTCTTTTAGCCTCCTACTTGAGTTTCCAAACCTTTAAAAGCCTAAAAGGACAGTGATCCTTGTCCAAGAATTAGGCTGCAATTCTTCTCTGTAGGTACAAGGTCAAATGGGCCCACGGGTGCCCTGAATCCTCTGTCTTTTCACAGGAAGACCAAGAAAGTCTCAAGCACCGACCAGGGCCTTGAGATTCTCCAGGGTGGTGCTTCTCAAACTTTATGTGCACATAGATCACCCGGGCGTCTTGTTAAAATGCAGATTCGGATTCAGTAGGTCTGGGCATGGGCCTGAGACTCCGCATTTCTAATAAACTCCCAAGTGGTGCTTGGGTTGCTGGTCCAAGGACCACACCTGGAGCAGTGAGGCCTTGGTGGTGGGAAGGTTCCTTACCTCACAGCCAACTTAGAAGGAAGTAGGGAAAAAAAAACCTTGCGAAGGCAACATCGCAAGCCTTGATGCTGTGTACATTTCCTATTTGCCTTTTCAAGGCACCCCCCCGTGGACAGAAATACCCTGGAATGTGAAGAAAGAGCAAGCAAGAAAGGACAAATTGGTGGTCATCCACACGATTAACTGAATTGATGAACCTCAGATCCCGGTCGAGCTGGAGAAATTGGGGTCTAATGTCAGGACTCAGCCCACGTCTGTCACTTATGACTTTGTCTTCTTATTATCTTTGTAACAAGGCTCTTTTATCAGCTCACGGTTTGCTGCCAAGGTGATGAGATCGCCTTTATGTTCTATGGTACGTGGTAAGAGGAGAGAGGAGATCTTAAAAGACCTACAGATCTCTTCTTTGTTGAGGGACCTCACCTCCTCTCTCTCCTCCCCGCGTGGGATGGAGACGAACTTACCATCACGTTCCAAGACACTCTGTTCATTTCCTCTTCAGCTGAAAAATATATATTTATTTGGCTGTTTTGCTTTACGATTGTGGAGGCTGGCATTTTCCATTCCAGTGCTCTCTGTTCTGAACCACACTTGTAATTACTGCTGTCTTTTATTCTGTGTCTTCGGAGGACTGTCCCATTCAAACTGTGAGAGGACAAAAGCTGCTGTCTTTCCAGGGGGTGGAAACAATAGCATCGAGTCTTCACGTAAACCTCAACAAACACCCAAACAGAAGTGAAAATAGGAATAACAAACACATCCAGTGGAGAAGTGGAAATCAAACTAAATATTTCCGCCTGTCTTTTTCAGAATTTGGAGAAAGAATAAACTCGGCACACCTGCTGCATCTTAAGGGTGAGTCTTATTTCTAAGGTGATTTTTCTAAAAAAGCAAAAGTTCTCAACTGGTGTGTTGTTGTTACCTGTTCCTCAAGTCTCTGTCTGCTACCGACATTGGCCAGCTGGTCAAGGTCACAAAGGGCCAGGTGCTGGTCCACAGCTCTTGGATGGCCTGGAGGCCCTGAGTGGCCCACCTTCTGCTATTGCTTCTATCATCTTCACCCTGCGCGGTCCGCTGACCCCCTTTTGGTTCCTGAGTGAGTCAAGCTCCACCCAACATCAGGGCCTCTGACGGGCTCTCCATCCACCTGGTACGTGCTCCCCTCAGTTCATTGAAGTCATTCTTCATTTCTGCATCACCTTCCTGGTCACCCTTCAGATTCATGCAGGTCCCACTGTCACATGGTCTTGAGCACCCAGTACCTCTCATAACTATAACCATTTATCTGTGTGGTAATGTCTGTCTCCCCACAAGAGAGCCAGCTTCATGAGGACAGTGACAGGATTTACTGTGACCTTCACTGTGTCCAGTACAATTTGCTAGATTGAAGCAATTTTTTGAGTGACCAACTCTCCAAGTTATCAATGAACCAAAAGCTTCTCTAGACATGATTTGAAAAGTTTATAGCAATTCACGTTTCAGCAAGGTTATCAAAAACTGTCATTACCTGGGCAATGTCTCACATCCTTACCGACTCATGCGTGTCAGCAGAGTCAAGTGTTTTTATAAATGTTACTGTTTCTACCTTTCAAATGAACAAACTTCCAGGTTGGTCAAGTTCTCCTTCTTGTCTTTCAATTCGTCTTACTTGTCTTGATCCAGGAATTGTTTCCTTGAGTGGAAGGGAGAGAGATGCAGTTGATTTTCCAGATAGTTTGCAACGTAGGGTAAAACAAACAAACAAAAAATGTGCTTCATGCGACAGATGTCTGAGTACTTTTCAAGATGATGTGCAAATGGGCTGTGTATCCATTGTAATTTCCATGAGTTCCGTACGAATCATGAACCATAATAAAAACATACAATTGAGTCACCTCAATTCTGTTGCTATTTACAGAAAGAATCCAGATAGGTTACCTTGCAGGGTGAAAAGAAAATGTGTTTTATAATTCAGATGACTGAGAATTTCTCAGATGCTCAACAGTTTACGTGCAGATGGCTTGGCTTTTCCCATATGCAAGTTAAGTCGTCCGGGATTTGTGGACTTGAAGGTGGAGGTAAAACTTATGGTGGCATATGATGAACTGCAGCATGCCTGTGTGTGCAGGTCTGAGAGTTGTGCGGACAGCACACCTGGGCACGTGGCCGATGTGTGTGTGAAAACACACCTGTGGTTCCACCACTTTCTCTCCCACCAAAGACAGCAAATTGCTAATTAAAACAAGGAATGGCACAGTGCGCTGAAAACACGTGGAAGAGATAGGCACAGCTGCATTTCATAAGGTCCTTAACACTTCGGATGTAAAAGATCTAAAAGTCAAAGTACACAACAGCTGTCATTTCGAAAAATACATTGGGTGGAACAATTAGATACAAATGTTGTAGATAACTCACTGAAAATAATTTTTGTGGTTAATCAATAATTGGGGGTCCTAGTCATCTGATGTATTGGCAAATCCATGATTTACTACTTACGAAAAATTGATTTTGGTGATTGTCTTACCACTGTTTGAACACAGTGCTGGCACATATTGGGTGTTCCATATTTGTTGAATGAACATGCCCATGTCTCAGCACTGCCTTCACAGCTACCTTTAACAGGCGGTGTTGCATCACTGCATTCCGAGCAGGGCCCAGCTCGTGCAAAGACCCAAAGCAGGATGGAGCTCGACCCTGCGGTGTTCTCAGCCCCAGTGATCTTAGTGCCCTGAGTGCTACAGGACTTGTTTTCAGAATAGGTCTCCAAGTTCAGCTCAGTAATTTAAACCTCTGAAAAGAATAATATCAACAATGAAAAACCCCACCCCAATCTGCAGCTAGGAAATCCCAGCTGAAGAAAAATTGAATTTCATTTTTCCTGGCCGGGTTTTCTTTATGTGCTTTTGATTTTCTTGGACAAATTTTTTAGAATTTTAAACAGTCGTTCAAAAGGGGAAAATTGGAATACACCTTAACCAGTGATTGTATACCTTGTTTAATAGAGCATAAGACTAAATACAGAGGAGATGCAGAATATATTTAGAAATGAGATTTTAGAGCTAAAGGATTTTCTCCTCCATCGGTGGAGACAAAGGGAATGTCTGTGAAATACTATGGTTTGCAAATGGCACTGTTTCTAGGTCTTTAGTCTCAGTCTTCGGCTCCCTCTCTCCTTATTGCTTTACTTTCAGTCTCCTGATGTGGGAGAAGCTGCATTCTGCACTCATCCTTCCCCTCCCTTTGTGCAGAACTCCTGGCGTGACATCTACTGGGGAGGGAGGGCCGCCGGAGGAGCACATGATGGCAGTCATTTGACCCCTGGCCTGCCAGAGCTCACAGTGGGGAGGGATCATGGCTAAGAGGCCCAGTTTCATGCAGATTAAAGAAAGGGAGTTAAAAGCAATCCTAGAAAATTCACTGCCCAATAATTTAATGTGGTCAGGGAAGTGCAGTGAAACGAATCCTGTTTGATGCTGGCATTGAAATTGGCCTCAGTACATCTGGGTTCTAGTTTGGACTTTGCTACAAATTAGCTATGTGACTATGGGTGAGTCCCTCCACCTCTCTGAGACTCCCTTTCCTCATCTGTAAGTGGAGATGGTTACTAACACCTGCTCAGTTTCAGTCCGTGTTCCACCTCAGGCATCTCATCCAGGAACACACCTCTCTGGGCCGTCGGTGCTGGCCAGAGAAGAAGTCCCATATCGCTAACACGGCAACTCTTGTTAGGACACCCTCATCGATGATTAGGGGAAGAGGGGCTTGAGGACACAATTTCTTAGCAAAAAAAAGAGTTGGACAGGTTCTCCCATTGGTGTTTACTCTTATTTTCACATGGAGTAGCCAAGAGAATTGTCAAGACACAGAATTATAAAAGGAAGGAAAGGGCTTCCCTGGTGGCGCAGTGGTTGAGAGTCCGCCTGCTGATGCAGGGGACACGGGTTCATGCCCCGGTCCGGGAGGATCCCACATGCCACGGAGCGGCTGGGCCCGTTAGCCATGGCCACTGAGCCTGCGCATCCAGAGCCTGTGCTCCGCAACGGGAGAGGCCGCAGCAGTGAGAGGCCCGCGTACTGCAAAAATAAAAAATAAAATAAAAATAAAAGGAGGACTATGATAAGTATTTTCTAGGATTGTCATCCAACACCTTTTCTCCATTACCCTCTTAGAGCTGTTATCTCATAGAGAGAGGTAGGAGCTGGCTTTTTGTTGCCTAAAGAGC
>RJWK010050990.1:0-16097 GCA_004363435.1 Platanista minor | reverse complement strand
CCCCCCCCCCCCATTTCTTTGATTATAGGAAATAGCCTTCATTCAGCCTCCATGAACTTCCCTGAGTTCCAACGGGCAGCTTCGAGCAGTTGTTAATTAGGGAAGGGAGGGGATGCCAGACAAGAGAGAAACAAATAGTCAAGAGAAACAATAGTGCAGCCTTGGGGCAGGGTCCTGGTTCCCCATCAAGGGACACACACAATATCTTTGAGCTGTTTTTGCAGATAAATCCCCCCCAGGTGGAAGAAGTTAATGGTTAACGATGGTATGCTGCCCGCAAGCGCTAGACCCCAGACCAGCTGGAACCAGAAGGTTGGTGATGCTGGCTCCCACTTACCTCACCACCAACCAATCAGAAGAATGTCCACAAACTGATCATGCCCTCTTTGAACGATTAGTATAAAATTTCTCACTACCCTCTCCAAGTTGGGACACAGTTTTGAGGGTGTCAGCCCGCTGTGTCCCCCTTTGCCTGGCAAAGCAATAAAGCTCTTCTTTTCTACTTCACCAAAGCTCTGTCTCTGAGACTGAATTCACTGTCAGGGTACAGAGGCTAGATTTGGCTTCAGGGCTTCTGCATACCAATTAAAATAGGTAACAATGTTTCAAGAGGAGAGGCTTCTAAAATTTTAACAATTTTAGAATTCTTTCCAATTCAAAGAATCCTAGGGCTTCCCTGGTGGCGCAGTGGTTGGGAGTCCGCCTGCCGATGCAAGGGACACAGGTTCGTGCCCCGGTCCAGGAAGATCCCACATGCCGCGGAGCGGCTGGGCCCGGGAGCCATGGCCGCTGAGCTTGCGCGTCCGGAGCCTGTGCTCCGCAACGGGAGAGGCCACAACAGGGAGAGGCCACAACAGTGAGAGGCCCGCGTAACGCAAAAAAAAAAAAAAAAGAATCCTAGAAGCTAGCCCTATAAATATTCTCTCCTGCTAATCTAATTTTAGAAATTTACCACTCTAATTTCCAGTAGACTCTGCAGGCAGGGATCCAGGAGATGGACATCCCCATCTTGGCCATCTCAGGGTAGAATTTTCTTTAATTCCCAACTAAGTACTTGTGACATACATAAACCCAGCTGGTATCCCCATAGGTGGCTGTCTATCCACAAACTGTTTGGACTTTGAGGCACAATTTCCCATTATCAATTTGGTAGCCTAATTCAGATATGAGATATGATCTGAACAACTTTCTGAGGACAGCGTAGTGGATGTGGGCTGCTTCTGAGTCCAGCTCCCTAAGTAGTTACTTTTGGGTCAGTTTGACTCTCTTTTTTTTTGGCTGAGCCAAATGACTTGCAGGATCTTAGTTCCCCGACCAGGGATTGAATCTGCACCTTTGACAGTGAAAGCACGTAGTCCTAACCACTGGACTGCCAGGGAATTCCCCAGTTTGACTCTCTTATGTGACTTGGTTTCTTCCTCCAATGGTCTAAAACTGCTGTGGTCTTTATATTATATGTCCCTAGAAGAGCAGTATTTACCTAATGGTTGTAGTGGGGTTTGCCTGTAGGACCCCTATGCATCACAAGGATTGATTCTTAGACACTTCCACTAGGTTCTCAACCACCTGAGAACACCTTGTGCCCAGAAGGAGCAGATGTCTCTTATTCTTCAGAGCTGAATTAATTCAGTTTCTCATTTTTTTTTTTTCAGTTTCTCATTTTATTAGCAAAAGTTTTGTTCAGACCGTATGTCAACTTTTTTTTTTTTTTCAATTTAAGCCAAATTTAACAAAAACCCAGCCACCTATGTTTCCCTGGGCCTCCTACCCAAATCCCCCTAGGTCCCAGCCAAGGAAATGCACTGCTACCCCTCAAGACTCCAAGTCTTAAATAAAAGGAGCTGGAATAAAATTTGGGGGATCATCACTTAAAATGTGGATATCAGGAGAACTCACTAGAACACCTGAGGAGTACCGAGAAGCCAGTGGGGCCCATGCTGGTACCAAGTGCCAATTTGGGGTAGACTCCAGGTGTCCTCTGGTGGGTGTCTCTAATATCCTGCATATGCCATGCATATGTCAATGAAAAAAATTAATCAGTATTCAATCTAAGAAAGAAATGGAAAATTTTATTCATGTCAACCTGAGGTTTATAACCTGGGAGACAGTCTTTCAGAAAGTACCGAAGACTGTTCCACCCATTAGAGGTCAAAGCACAGTTGAATTAAGTTTTTGAGACAAAGGTTTCTACATCAAACGATGTATTATTGACAGTTTACACAATCCAGATCTACCCACACAAAGCAAGTAGTGGGTCATCATGACCCCATACGAGATTAAGAAGGAAGGTTATCTCCTAAGGAGATCTGGTTAATGCAGCATAATACACACTAAAGAGGAAGAGGTCCAAATGGGCAGAGAAAATTTTTATGTTTAAATTTTCTTGTCTTGACATAAAATATGAATTTTATTTCACCAACACTGATGCTCAGTGAGCACCTACTACACAGAAAGCCTTGCACTGTCTCATTTCCTCCTTATGGAACCGAGGAGATAAGAGCTGTCTGCAACCCCATCTTTCCTGAGGGAAACCAAGGTGCAGTGAGGCCACATAACTTGTCCACGGCCACCGTTGTTCCGCGGTGGGGCTGGGACTCGGGGCCAGTTCTCTGGGCCCAGGGCCACCCCCTTTCTGCCAAGGAGAGCCCAGCAGATCCATCCTAGCAGGCGGGAAGAGGTCTCTGGCCAGGCCAGGCAGGGGGTCGCAAGCTCCATCTCTCCCTTGTGATCCCACCGAGCGTGTTCACAGTCCTCACAGAGCATTCTGGGCTCTGCAGAGCTCACGCCAGGACCTCCAGCACATTCCACCAGAGCTAAGGTCTGAAGTGGGCACGGCCAGGGACAGAAAAGAGACCCCGCGTAGAATGACCAGGCCCAACTCCTCCAGCATCGCAGAGCTAAGCCCTGAATGGTTCGTGTCCAGAGAAACCGACTTCCTTCCCAAAGGTGCCTGGGGAGCGTCTCCACCGAGGCCCTACTTCGAATTCTCTCATTTAGTTAAGTGCAGTATGACACCTCCACGTTGCATTGGAAAAGAGCGCTGGTTGCACAATTCCCCACGCTGCTGAGCAGACAGGCACAAGAAACCAACCAGAAGATGAAGGTGCCCAAGACCACGAGAGCGCAGAGGTGGTGTCCGCCCGCCCCGCTGAGCTCGCCGCCAGCATCCCCCCAACGCCCAGGCCTCTGGATGGCCAGATCCTGTTTCTTCCATCTGCTTCACCAGCCAGGAAACAGGAGCCCCCGATTAAGCCAAAGCCCTGGACTTAGAAGTAAAAATAGCCAGTGACTCACGGCTGGAGCTGAGATCAGACAGACCCGGTTTTGTCACTCAGGCCAGGCTGCTCCACGAAGCTGTCATTTCTTCCACGGCTGCCACAGTTTCCACCACCCAGGGCAGGGCAGTGGTTTGGCAACCCGCACGATGGAGGTCCTGCTCTTTCTGAAGCGTGTTTAGCCTGGTAAAGAGAGCCCCGAACAAGAAGGTGGTGTTCTGTGAAATACTGGAAAGAGGGTGCGGGCTACTCTGTGTGGACATGACCAGAGCCGGGTTTGAGTCCATAGATGGGAGATCTGTCTAGCTAGGCTGAGTGGAAATGCAACAGGCATCCTCACAAGGTTGAGGGCTGAGCTCCCCGTCACTGGAAGGGTCCAAGCTGAAGCTGAGGGAGATGAAGCAGCAATGCACGGTATTCCCAGTTGGGAGGAGGGGGAATTACATGAGCAGAACTGTCAGTGGTGGTCAGGGGCCTGGCCCCAGGGCTCTGTTCTCCTGGAAGCCAGTTTGGCATCTGCCCCTCATACAGCCCAGTGTGGGCACCTACCCTCCTGGGCTTCGGTCCCTCCTTTTCCTGTAAGAAGGGAAATTGGACAGACACGAGGGATCTCACCAGACTGGCTGCTTCCGGCTCTGAAACTCAAATCTCTGAGGCCCTCCCAAGAGTGCATCAGTAAATAACGTCATCAGTAAATAACTACAGTAATGAGAGCCCGAGTCACGGCCGTTGTCATCTTGATCTCCAAAATGCTCCTCAAAGGCTTCCCTGGTGGCACAGTGGTTGAGAGTGCGCCTGCCAATGCAGGGGACACGGGTTCATGCCCCGGTCCGGGAAGATCCCACATGACGCGGAGCGGCTGGGCCCATGAGCCATGGCCGCTGGGCCTGCGCATCCGGAGCTTGTGCTCTGCAACGGGAGAGATCACAACAGTGAGAGGCCCGCATACCAAACACACACAAAAAAATACGCTCCTCAAGTGTGGCCCCCTGACCGCACGCCAACCTTCTGGCCCAGGCCCATCACCCCTGCCTGGACCATTGCAGTAGGCTCCTGACTGTGGTTCCCTGCACAACCCATTTTCTGCACGGCGTGCAGAGGGCCCTTTCTAAAACACAGGGGAGAGCAGGTCCCTGCAAGGGGTTCTCCTTTGCGCTTTAAGTATATTCAGGCTCCTCTCCACAGCCCCTGCCCTGTGTCTAACCTCATCATACACCATCTACTGGCTAGTTTGCAAAGCTCCAGCCACACGGGTGTCTGTCCGTCCATTCCTGAAATAGGCCATGCCTTCCCACCTTGGGGCCTTTCTGGCTGCTTCTTCTGCCCACGCCTCCTCATATTTCAAATCTTGGCTTAAATATCATCCCTCAAGTCAGACTATGTGAACACAATTTGAAAAACAGGTCCTCTCTCCCGGACCCCTGCCCCTGCCCCTGTGCTTCCTCACTGTAAAGCCCTGTAGTACGTGCTGCCATAGAGGAGGGGTCACGCTCACATTCAATGGTAAAGGTGTCAGACATGTGGAAAGGAGCAGTAACGGCTGATGTGTTTTTTTGTTTTTATTTATTTTATTGATTGATTTTTGGCTGCATTGGGTCTTTGTTGCTGGGCGTGGGCTTTCTCTAGCTGCAGCGAGCAGGGGCCACTCTTTGTTGCAGTGCGTGGGCTTCTCATTGTGGTGGCTTCTCTTGTTGCAGAGCACGGGCTCTAGGTGCACGGGCTTCAGTAGTTGTGGCACGTGGGCTCAGTAGTTGTGGCTCACGGGCTCTGGAGTGCAGGCTCAGTAGTTGTGGCACACGGGCTTAGTTGCTCCGTGGCATGTGGGATCTTCCCAGACCAGGGATCGAACCCATGTCCCCTGCATTGGCAGGAGGATTCTTAACCACTGCACCACCAGGGAAGCCCGGCTGATGTGTTCTGAGGCTCAAGGGGGGGGGGGGTCACCCTGCACCTTGCGGTCCACCCACAGCTTCTCATTAAATCCATGAGGCAGGGGCTCTCTGTGATCTCATGTTACAGGTGAGAAAGAGGCAAGGCTCAGCAAGGCTAAGCAACAAACCCTTGGCCACACAGCAAGTGGTAGAGCCAGGGTTCAAGCCCAGGCAGGCTGGCTGGCTGGCCCCAGAGCCTGTGACCTTCAAGCCCTGCAGTTGCCAAGAACCTGTGTTCTGCTGGGTTCAGCTACCACAGGTTAACTCACTGGTGTTTCTGGTTGTACCTTCTCATACGAACTACTTCCATGCTATTTCCAAAGTTCCTGTATTGTTCTTTTAGGAGTTCTCAGAGCACCGTGTATTCTCATTTTGTAGATTAGGATATTTGAGTGAAGAGAGGGCATTCTATACTAAACGTCTTAGAGACCAAATTAACCATCGATTAAGGATCTGGACCCACTGCTGTTCAGAGTCCAGTCTGCCGGTCAGCTCACCAGGCCATGGGCATTCTTAGTTCCCAAGGCTGGCTCGAATTGGTGGTTGTGATGCTTAATTTTTTTATGTGAATTAATTAATTTTTTATTGAAGTATAGTTGATTTCCAATGTTGTGTTAGCTTCAGGTGTATAGCAAAGTGATTCAGTTATACATATACATATTCTTTTCCATTATAGGTTGTTACAAGATATTAAATATAGTTCCCTGTGCTATGCAGTAGGTCCTTATTGTTTATGTGATGGTTAATTTTAAGTGTCCATTTAGAGAGCATTTTTGGGTGAGGTTAACATTTAAATCTGTGGACTTTGAGTAAACAGATTGGATGAGGCCCACCCAGTTTAGGGAGAGCAATCAGCTGAAGCCCTGAATAGAACAAAGAGTCCAGCCTCACCAGACGAGAGGGTGCTCCCCTGGGTTTCCACTTGCCAGCCTTTGGGCTGGAACTGCAGCGTTGGCTTTCCTGGATTTCCACGCTGCAGGCCCACACGGCAGATTTTGGACTTGCCAGCCTCCATAATCGTGTGAACCAATTTCTTGTAATCTCTCTCCCTCTCCCTCTCGTTTGTGTATTTATATATGTATACAAATACACATATGTGTATATTTACACACATATATATGTGTGTATATTTATATACATATATAAATATATGTGTATATTTATATATACGCACACATACTATTGGTTCTGTTTCTCTGGAGAACCCTAATATAGTGGTTAAATATCTCCCCAGAAATCACTAAATTTCTCCCCTGAGAAAATGGAACTCTCAGCTTAAGAGGAAGGTACATGTCTCACTCAATCCTTTCAATGACCGTATGAGGCACTGAAATGCTGGATTCCTATTTCACAGATGGGAAGATTGAGGCCTAGGGAGGTGACATAAAACGTGCCAGGTCACACAGCAGCTTAGCAGTTGAGACAGAATTAAAACCCACGCTTTCTAGCTCCAAAGTCCATAGCCTTCCCACTGTCCTGGGTCATGTATCCCACACCCCCTTCACACCATCCCACACACTCCGGCAGCCACATTTGTGGGGAGAACCCCACAATCACTTGGCCTCCTGGCCTAAGTTCCCCCGCCTCCATCAAGGACAACTCCCTCGCCAGTCTTCCATGCACGAGCGTGTGGAATGAGGGCTAAAATTGTTATGTGCTGGCTTGAAATCTAAAGCTGGAAGGGCCTTGACTGTCCTAAGCAAAAGTCCTCCTCCTGCTCTGCTCCCGAGGATAAGGTCCAGAGACAAACACTCCTCCGATCCCAGCACGGTGCCTGCTTTCCCTGAGTCTCGCGGGCCAGGCCCCTCTCAGCTCTCAGGGAATGTGACACATCAGACTTCACCTTGGTTTTTGCACTTAACATCTTTCCACAGCAGTGCACGTGGTCCAGCTAACAGCTGCACTACATGCCCCCGTATAGCTACACTGTAATTTAATTAATCTCCTTTTCGTAGACACTTGGATGATTTTCAGCCCTGTTTTCCGTTTCAAAATATTGCAACAAATCTTTGTGCATATATCTTTGTATAGTTGTGAGGCATGGCGGATATTACATTTGTTGCTAACATAGAGAAATGTCATTAAGAAAAACCTTTTTGAGGTTAGTGTCTTCCAATGCCTTATACCTTTGACTACACTGACTATAAATACCTTCTAAATCTAGCTTATATGTATGTGAAACGCTCCTGGAGTGCTCTGCCAGCATATGACTTGGATTTATAGAACTCTTTGGAACAACAACATAGCGTTTAATTACCTAAAAAGTAATAAGCATGAAAAATGTATCATAATAGATAATACACTACTTCCATAACAACGGGATTAAAAATCCTTTTTAAAAAATGCATGAAATTAGTTAATAAATTTGACAGTGGAGCAAAGGCCTAGCTATATCGCCCTCTAGTGGCTTGTTGGAGTACTCGTTCCATCAGGAATCGAAATTTGAAATTTATCACTTCCGTAACCACATTCAGGAGGCGGGAGACCACTGTGTGGCGCTGGCTTTGGGGGAGTCTCCTCATTCCTGTAACTGCTGGGTTAGCAGCAGAGTGACACTGGACCTGGGGGGCAAAGTTTTCTTCAAGATCCACCCTCTTACTGAGTAGCTGAATATGGAGGTTCTTTATGAAATCAATGAGCTCAAAGAATTTTAACTGCCCGTCACTGGTGTATCTTCAGATTTCACAACTCCTACGAGTTCTCAATGCTGACTGCCCGTTGAATCTCTTGGGTTTTTACAATGCACATGCCCGGCTGGGTGTCTCCCTCACCTTTAGAAGCTGATTTCGGGGTCATGAGCCTAGACTTGAGTTGGTTTTATATTGTTTTGTCTGTAAAGCCCCGCTGGCGATGTGGAGCAGGGCCAGGCTGGGAAGCACGGGTGCTGCCAGCTCCGTGTACTTGGTGGGCAGGAGAAGATGGGGAGAGAAGAGGGAAAGAAGGCCTGGAAGGCTGACACCCAGCACTGCACTCCTCCCAAGCAGGCACTTCTCAGACCTGCCGAGGGTGCTGACCAAAGGCAGAGAGACCTGGAGTTATTACAAAGACTTGTTATTACACTTGAAAGGCGACACAAGTCATTTGGGGTGTTAAGAGGCAGGAGTGTGGACCCCGGACAATCATCACTAAGCATTTGTTCTTAAAACAGTTTTTTTTTTTTTTTTTTTTGGCTGCGCCATGCAGCACATGCAGGATCTTAGATCCCCAACCTGGGATCGAACCTGTGGCCCCTGCAATGGAAGTGCGGACTCTTAGCCACTGGGCCGCCAGGGAAGTCATGCAAACAGCTTCTTAACAGAGGCCATACTTGTTGCTACAGTGTCTCTCAGAGCCTAAACCAGAGGGAAAATATAGGACTTCTGTAAGGGATCCAGGCCAGTGAGTTCTTTTCTCTGCA
Source organism: Platanista minor (assembly GCA_004363435.1). Lineage (NCBI taxonomy): Eukaryota > Metazoa > Chordata > Mammalia > Artiodactyla > Platanistidae > Platanista > Platanista minor. Next base: position 7,494 of record RJWK010050990.1, on the reverse strand, counting down.
TGCTGACATTGTTCGTGCTAACAAGGGCAGGACTCAGGCGCAAACTGAAGAAAACAGCCACCACCTCTCGCGATTTAGCTGTTAAAGCCACCGTAGATCTTGCTTAAAAGCAGGAAGTGGAAGGAAACAGCTGGGTGATGTATGGCTCAGCCTTTGATCTGGGATGCGAGCTGCACCAGAGATTCAGAACTCAGAAAGATTTCACTCCCGCTGGAATATGACAGGGCGCCTTCCCGACTCTGATGATAATCACAGCAACAGTCAACCTCAGCCTGGTCTGGACCACCTGACCAGCACCCCCGGAAACGTGCACAGGCAGGTATCGGGCTGACTCCCCGCGGTGTGCGTGAGGGGACAGGGAGGCCGAGTAGCTGCTGGTGGGGCTCCACATCAGCGGGGGCTGCAGGCTGTCCTCGCCCCCATCACCCAGGGAACCCCCAGACACCCAACCCAACCCACAAAATGCATCAGAGACGAGTAGAGGACTCGTTGCCTCTGGGAAATCCTAGAACACCTGACCTGCTTCCTTCCTTCCTCGTCCTCTCCCTTGTTGTGCTTCCGCCTTCCCGAGAGGTCCTCCCACTTTAAGTTGTCAGCCACTCTCCAACCAGCTCTCCTAACACCCCTCACCTTTCTTTTTTCCATAGTCATCTTCTAATATATATTTACTAGCTTTATCGTTCGTCTCCCCCAGTCAGAATGTGAGCTGCAGGAAGGCAGGGAGCTTCGTCTGTTTTGTGCCCTGATGTATCTGCCGGTACCTAGAAGGTGTCAGATAAGCATTTCTTGGATGAACCCGTGAACGAACAAGTGAACACGTGGATGCGTGGATCACTTCCGCAACCCTCTCCCACTACCATCTGTTGAATGATGCTCCCCTTCGTGTCTGGCCGCCAGGGGCAGAAGCCAGTGTCCAAGGCCACTTTGGCCAAGCCTGACATAGACGTGGACCCCTCAGGGGAGGTGGGGCTGAGTGGCAGCAGAGGCTCCGAGGCCAAGGCAGCCCTATCGCCAGGCAGATCCAGTGGGGACAGTGCCCTCCAGTGGCCACAGGAGTTCGTCTGGTTTACCCTCCAGCCCTTTAATTGTTTCTCATTTCCGCCCTCCTGCCTTTTCTCTGACCCAGAGCCACATGTGAAGAAACTTCCTCAGATGAAGCAATTTGTCCTTCAGACACACACACACACACACACACACAACTTCCCCACCCCCCCCAAGTGAGAGGGAGCTGAGACTGAAATCCAGAAAAATAACCCGAAAGGGAAGATGCAGGAGTACTGGGAGATTCCACCCCTCCACCCCGTCTCCTCAAGGACTCACGACCTACTTAAAAGGACACCGGCAATATTTTGGTAAGAAGGGTCAAAAGCACTGTTAAAATGCAGAAGTGAGTGCTCTCGGCAAGGACAACAGACGGGGCTGCAGGAGACAAAAACGGGCCGAGGACTGGCTGCGCCTCACCTTCCTGCCTCTCTCCACAGGGGGGCCCTTGCCCTGGTGGACAGCCCGCTTGGGGACGCCCCTCTGCCCATGGCTGCAGCCTGGCCTGTGACGAGCCTTCACCTCTGCTGCCGGCAGCCCTGCCAGCTCTCCTCTCGCGAGTGCGCAGGCCAGGGCGGGGCGGCCCTCCCTCACTGGAGGACTCCATCAAGTCCTCCCCGAGCCCTCCCGCGTCTCCTCACCTGGCAGCCGGATTCAGACACGAGCCCCACCCAACTACAGATGCAGGATAGCCCTCAGCGGGCATACTGCCTGCCCGGTGGGCGAGGCTCCTGTCGCAGAAGGCCTCCCTTCCCCAGTCACTACCCAGATGGAAGCAGGTGGCTTTACACGAGGACCGGGAGGTGACACCGCCTGGGCTTTTACTGCCGAGTCTGTAACCTACAGTCAAGGAGACAGCTGAGAAACAGGCAGTGGTGCCTACCAACGTGCACTTCCGCTCAAGGGGCGCCGGCCCCCTCCCAGCCATTCCCGTCGGCCCTCCACTGGGGGTGGCCGGGGAGCCAGCCAGTTCACAGAGACAAGGGACCCATGACGACTCCTGTTTGCACGGGGATCAACCCCTACAAAACACACCGTGCTCCAGCCGCAGGCAACGTAAAAAGACCTTTTTCCTCTGAAGAGCTGACAGCATCTCACACATTATCCTTTCAGTTTGGCAGCCTGGGTAGAGAAGCTTTGCTGTCAATCGGTGATGAACCAAAGAAGCCAGAAAAAGCTTTTGGTGCAAATGCATTTAACCAGCAGAGACCATCTCCGGGGAAAGCTTCCCTCTCATGATTTCCCAATCTTGGCTGCGCATCAAATCACCAGAGGAGCCTTAAAGAATCCTGATGCTCAGACTGTGCCCCAGACCAAGGAGGGCAGGACCTGGGTGTTGATGTCTGGCAGGTCTTTGGGTGACTTCAAGGTTGAGAACCACTGGTCAAAACAGCTGCTATTTGACATTTTTTTATTTTTTATTTTTTTAAATTAATTAATTAATTTGTTTGTTTGTTTGTTTGTTTGCGGTACGCGGGCCCCTCACTGTTGTGGCCTCTCCCGTTGCGGAGCACAGGCTCCGGACGCGCAGGCTCAGCAGCCACGGCTCACGGGCCCAGCCGCTCCGCGGCATGTGGGATCTTCCTGGACCGGGGCACGAACCCGTGTCCCCTGCATTGGCAGGCGGACTCTCAACCACTGCGCCACCAGGGAAGCCCTATTTGACATTTTTAAATGTCTTCATGTTGAACGTGACCCACACCTGCATTATTACAACTCTGCACGGATTCACCTGCCAGCTCTCCACGTGGTAAATCATCCCGCTTGCCACTTTCCCATGTAGAGAGAGGCACACTCTTTTTCTGGTTGACTGGGTTGTGGATTAGCAACAAGGTGATGCTTCTTTCCGGCTCTCTTCTTTGCTGCTGACCTGAGCTGACAAGAGTGTGTTCTTCCATCCTAAGCGGCTCCCTGCCAGAGCCTGGACCTGCACGTCCCGAACTTGCCCTCTGATTCGGTTCAGACAGGGAAGGGGTCCTGGGTGTAGCCTCACCTGCGGGACTCACCGTGTTCATCATGCCAGAGGGACAGCATCAAGGGCCACAAAATCATCTGTAAACTCCTCAACGTGAAGCAGCCGCACCAGCTTCTAGGGCTCCACCCATCACCACCTGTTGGTCACATCACCAGAGTCTCCTGCGCTAAGAGGAGACTCCAAACGTGGGAGGCCTCCATTCAGCGACAGCACGTCATACGTCTCAGCCCATGAGTCCGGTCTGCTCCCAAGAGGGAAAGGACCATGCCAGCATCCCAGGGACCGAGAGCGGAGGCACAGAGTGCTAAGGAAAGGTACTTTTTTTGCTTTGAAAAATCAGTCTACGAAGTTAACCGATTTGGATACCAAACTGTATCTAAAGTAAAATCTCAACTCACCCCCCTCCCCAAAATAAAATAACATTAATAAAAACAGAAATTTTAAGGAAATATGCCAGAACAGTAACAAGGGTTCCCCCTGGTGGTGAGATGGGTGATTTCCACCTCCAACCCGTTTTTTTCTGCGTCACTCTTTACTAACTCTCTAGAATGTGCATTACCACCTTTAAAATCAGAAAGCAAACATAACAAACTTCCAAAAGTTAATCAACTATTTAGAAGCTAAGGTGATCTAATAATCAAACACTCTAAAATCCAACAGAATAACCCTTCTCGAACCACCTTCTCCTCCAATTCTAGCTGTGGGAGGCGAGTCCACCCGTCAAGTGTCTGCACTTTCACACAAGTATTCCAAGGCGGGGATTTACTGATTTTCACACTAGGTAACACTGAACTGTTCCAGTCTCAGAAACTCATCAAAAAGAGAATTTAGTCTATTAAAACGTTCACATCTCTGAGGTAAAAATGTGTGCTAAATACAACAGCCAACATATTTCGGGAGAAAATCGGTCCATGTGTATCGTCTGTTACAGAAGTCCATTTTCTAGGGTCCGTCAGGCTCCGTCTGATTCCACTGGTCTCCGCTGAGTTTGGTCCCGCCCCTCTCTGGGCACACGGGGGTCCGCAGACCTAGCAGCCTTCAGGCACGTGACAGGTCTCATCAGGGGCCCAGACCTTGGGGATCTTCTCTGTGCTCACTGAGTCTGGGCCGCTTAAGCTCCGGGGGACTGACCTGAAGGTCTCCAGGCATCTCTAAAATGTGAGCACACACGGGGTGGACAAGTGAGGGAAGACGTCTTTAAGTTAAGAGCTGACGTTTACAAACTAAATTTCACGCACAGACAAGGAACTGAACTGCCTGGCCGGGTCCTCTATGGATCTAAGTGGAAGATCTACCCCAGTGGTTCTCAACCCGGGGTGACTGTGCCTCTCGAGGGACAGTGGGCAGTGTCTGATGACATTTTAGAGCATCACAAGTTGGGGCAGGGGATAGGTACCGGCACCCAGGGGCGCTGCTCATCATCCTGCATCCACAGCGCAGCCCCAGAGTGAGGAATGACCTGCCCAGATGCCAACACTGCCGAGGCTTAGAACCGGCCCGGCTCTACACCATCTCCCAAATCCGCCATCTGCCTGGCAGGGAGCGCCTTGGCGGGAGGGTGGGCTCCCGGATGAGAATACACATGCAATCAGTGGGTTTAAACGACGGGCCTGGTGAGATGCATCCTTGCTTTCTCAGAACTGACTTCAAGTTAAGTGGTGTTCATTTCCAAAAGAGACGGTATTCTATCTTTAATTATACTAAACCAGTAACAGTATCACTTACCTGATTGAATTTCTTCTGTGGAAGGGCTTGAAATTACGCTGGTTGGTATAGAATTCAGTGGAGTATCTGTCTTCAAGGGTATTAAGTTTATTCTCCTTGATTAAAAAGAAGAAATAGAAGGCCATTAGTATCATAGGAATGGTTTGCATACAATACCAAATGTCAAAGGAAACATGTAAAACTTTCAGCTCATATCATGCAAGGCACTGAATATAATGTCAATATGCCCCCTTACTTAGTAACTAAGGATCATGTATTAAGTTAAACCATCACATAAATAAGAGTCAGCTTAAACCTTAACCATTCATCTATGTTTCAAAACCCCTGTTTTGTGAACTACCAATGACATGCTAAACACTCTGCTAGATGTTTCCTACATAAGCCTATCAGACAGGGCTTCCAGTGTGGAAAGCTCCAAAATATACATGGTTCTTGTTTTTTGCGGTACGCGGGCCTCTCACTGTTGTGGCCTCTCCCGTTGCGAAGCACAGGCTCTGGATGCGCAGGCTCAGCAGCCACGGCTCACGGGCCCAGCCGCTCCGCGGCATGTGGGATCTTCCCAGACCGGGGCACAAACCCGTGTCCCCTGCATCGGCAGGCGGACTCTCAACCACTGCGCCACCAGGGAAGCCCTAGATGGTTCTTTTTTAAAATCCACGGTCTTAATTCTCAACAACTATTTTTAAAAAAATTATAACTGCAAGAAGCTCGCAAGAAATTAAGAGGGGAAAAACTTTAATACCAGAAATGTTTCAAAGAACACTTTCCCACTCCCTTCCCCCACCTAAAAATAAATTTAAAAACATCGCTAGGGACTTCTGTGGTAGCATAGTGGTTAAGAATCCGCCTGCCAAGGCAGTCGACACAGGTTCAATCCCTGGTCCGGGAAGATCCCACATGCCGTGGAGCAACTAAGCCCGTGCTCCACAACTACTGAGCCTGTGCTCTAGAGCCCACGAGCCACAGCTACTGAGCCTGAGTGCCTACAGCCCGTGCTCCGCAACAAGAGAAGCCACCACAATGAGAAGCTTGTGCCCAGCAATGAAGACCCAACGCAGCCAAAAATTAATTAATTAATTTTAAAAAATACATTGCTAGTCTGTAGAAAGAGATACAGAAAGAGCCCAGCATTACACCTAAACCACATTATGGATCCGCCAATGAAGTCGCGTGAACATGGCAGAGCGTGTGGGAGTTGTGCAGTGCTCGCCACCCCACCCCACCCCTTCCCCAGGCCGCCTGCCTGTGTTGGGTGGGGGGCCGGGGAGAAGGCCGTGTGCAGGATCAGAGGTGTCCAGGGAAGGAAGCCTGGAGGCCAGCTGCTGTCTGACGACAGGGGCCATGCTGGGCAGTTCTGTCCTCTCTGCAGTGCCAGCCGTGAGCTCGGGCACGTTCACCAGCCAGACGGGCATGAACAGGGGAGAAAACAACAGCAGCGCCACCTGGAGGCTATTCAGACCCGAGGTGCTGCTCACCATGAGCCAGTCGGCTGGACACGCCAAAACCCCGTCGAGGAGATGCTCCTTTGACTTCCTACCTATTGTAAGTGCCTGTTACCGTCTGGGCAGGAGAACACGGGTAAAGAATGGGGACACGCTTCCTGTCCTGGGGGGCCTGTACTCTAACTAGGGCAACAGAAGCATAAATCAAACACCTGCTATCGAATGCGACGTGTTGTGACACAGAAAAGGGCTGAAGGGACATCCAAATGGGTCTTCTGGGAGGACTCTAATGTCACCCAGGGGAGCAGGTGTCCAGGGCGTCCCCAGAGGGTGAAGGCACAGAGGCCTCCAAGGGCAGAGTGCACCCTGGGGACCTGACGTTCCGAGTTGGGCTGGAGGGTAAGGCAGGCGGGACGAAGGAGAGAGAGGGGTCACCGTGCTGGATGGGAGGCGCTGCCACAGAGCCGGTGACGGGCCGGGCGAAGAGCCGGGACCTCACCCGACGCAGAGGAAACGGGATCAACAGAGGCCTGTAAGCAAGGAAGCGGCACTCTCAGGTCTGATGTTAGGAAACATCTCTCTGGCAGCTGTGTAGGATTTCACCTATTAGAGGGGCTTTCCACTTATCCTGTCTTTTGACAAGGCAAGGCAGTTTCTGTTTCCATCACAGCTCTCACCGGGGTGTTGACTTGCTCCAGGCCTGCAGTGTGTTCAGAGTGACCCTCCGGGATGGGTGGGCTTTTGCATTCTGACTGCTGGGCTGCAGGGTCTTCTCCTCTGAGGGCCCTGCCAGGAAGCCTCTGGCACCAGGAGCGGTCACAGGGGTGTCCTTGGACGTCATGGGGGCCGGAGACTGTTTGGCCTGAGGGGGCGTTGCAGAGGGGCTGCTGGGGTCCCGGACTCTGCTGCTGGGGGTTCCCTCTCCCAGCCTGGGTCCTGGCGAAGACCCTGGCTGTGTCTGACTCTTGGTTTTCTTCGCTGGATCGGGAGTTCTCACACACAGAACTGGCTTCTCTTTCAAGCGAATTCCAAGCTCATCCTTCTCGAACGTCACAAAGGAACAGTAACCATCTGTGGAGGAGATGGCCAGGAAGGCCCCGTCGCTGGACCTGCGTCCCGAAAGAGAAAAGAAAGCGAGAAACTTTACCAAAGTCTACAAGCCGCTCTTAGCTCCCTCATCACTGGTTAGGAAATGGAAGTTCAAGCAAACTCACAAGCTTTGTCTGAAGGCAAAGCCGTCAAGGGAAAAACATGGCTGAGAAAGGATCTGTGCGGGTTCCTCCCTCACGCCCTTTCCCTCCCACCCACCCC
>RJWK010050989.1:0-16069 GCA_004363435.1 Platanista minor | reverse complement strand
TCGGTAGTTGTGGCACGTGGGCTCTAGATTGCAGGCTCAGTAGTTGTGGTGCACGGGCTTAGTTGCGCCACGGCATGTGGGATCTTCCCAGACCATGGATTGAACCCGTGTCCCCTGCACTGGCAGGCGGATTCTTAACCACTGCGCCACCAGGGAAGTCCATAGCTTTACTTTCAACTGAACTCCTGCCATCATCAACCTGGGCAACTTTGGTGATCACTGGGCCCCTGCCAATGCTCAGGTTTCCCACTTCCTTGACAGTCCCATTCCATGTAGCCACCTGCCCACCCATTGCTATGGTGACATCTATGATCATCATCTATAACTGCTTGTGCTTCAGAAAGCAATCTCAGACACCCCTCTCAACTATCTTCAAGCACATTTGTTCAACCTCCTAGAGACTTCCAAAACATTGGCGCCACTCGGTTCTTTATTCAACGGCCACCCCATTTCCCTCCCTGTGCAGCTTATATTCCAGTCTGTCATTACGATTGATTACATACCTGTGCCACCAATCATTGATGGTTGTAAATCTTTTAAATGATAAAACATACCCTCCTTTTTAATAGCTATTCAAAAATGTACAACAGTTGAAACTGTATCTGAACACTCTCTCTAGGGCTTCTCAATAACCTTCCCAGATTTAATCATTATCATTACCATTTGGGTCCAAGGTATCTCTAGCCCAGGGTGTAGGGAGCTGCACCATGAAGCACCTCTCCCATCTTCTGCTGCAATCATCCTAGTTAGTCTGATCAAGACTTCAGTTGCAATTTAACAGTGAAAGTCTTTGTTTTGTGTGCACATGTAAAGTTTTTCTATTTAATTTAATGTTCACCATTTCCCCACTAATGCAGATACGTATGATTGTTCTTTAACAGGTAATACAGTCATATGGTTCCAAAGTAAAACCATGTCAGATGTAGAAAACAAACTTATGGTCACCAGTGGGGGAAGGGGGAGGAGATAAACTGGGAGATTGGGACTGACATATACACACTACTATATACAAAACAGATAACTAATAACGACCTACTGTATAGCATAGAGAACTCTACTCAATACTCTGTAATGGCCTATGTCAGAAAAGAATCTAAAAAAGAGTGGATATATGTATAAGTATAACTGATTTACTTTGCTGTACACCTGAAACTAATACAACATTGTAAATCAACTATACTCCAATAAAAATTATGAAAAATAAATAAAAATAAAACCATGTATTCTGGAGATCTCCCTCCTACACTTGTCCCTAGCCACTGCAGTCCCCTCACCACAAGAAACCACTTTATTAGTTTGTCATGCATCATTCAGTTTCTTTACGCAAATACAAACATATATTCTTATTTCCCTCCACTTTCTCCCAGGGAAGGTAACATACTATGTACTCCTGTCAGCAACTTGCTTTTTTCACTTAACAAATCCTGGAGATTTTTCCATCTAACAGTTTTTCCATATAATAGTCTTTCCATATACTACTTCCTCATTTTTTTAAACTGCCAGGGTTCCTTTGTATGCATATACTCTATTTCACCAGGTAATTATTGTGTTTTTCATCACTATTAATAATTCTATTACCAATAAAAATTAATTAAAAAATAATAATTCTATTATTATCGTGTATTTGATATTCTTAAATGGAGTATAACTAATTTTGTTCACTTTTCTTGTGTTGCGTGAAAAAATGATTATTTGCTTTTGGTACTAACATAACCAAAGTCTGATTCTTGATGAAATTTTTATGATTATATAAAGTAAGTGAATTTTTTTTTCACCAAGCCCTACATAGGCAGGGCCACAATTCACATAGAATACAAGGCCACTGGATTGTACAATTCTCATCCAGTCTATCCAGTGTGCTATCCAAACGTTATCATTTTCTGCTTGGGCTATAGCAGGATAAAGGCAGGGAAGCACAGAACCAGACCTGTCCTACTGCCTTTGCCTTCCCTCTTATAAGGAAGAGTCCATCTATCACATTTGTCTTCTCCCTCTAGGCTGTAAGCATCATGGTGGGAGGAGGGGGGGATTGAGTTAGCACTACTAATTGAGACATTCTAGTGCCTGGCATACAGTAAGTGCCAAATAGCTATGCCTGGTCATGCTGGGCCCTTGGGACACAAAGATGAACCAGATGTCAGTGAGAAGTTAACAGTGTTGTGAAAGAGGCAGACCCAATCATAGAGTCAACAGCCCTGGTTCCTGTGGGTACACAGACAAGTGGAAACCAAGGGAGGAGGTTAACAGGAGGGATTCCCAGAAGAAATGATGTATAAGTTGAAATCTGAAAAACAAGCAAGAGTTATCCCGTTAAAGGATGAGAAGGAAAGGGAAAGAGTCTTGAAGGCAGAAAGAACAGCAATTTATCCACACTGTCTGTTTTATAGGTAAGAAAAATCCAAAGCTCAAGAGAGGTCAGACAATAATTCAGTGGTAGACAGTGTATGCATCCTCTGAGGGGCTAAACTCCAAAGAGAAATGAAGGCTGAATCTTTAAAGCTAATACTTACAGAGCGCTTATTATGTGCCAGGCACTGTTCTAAGTGTTCTACCTATTTTAATTCATTAAATCCTCACAACAACACTGTTAGGAAAATACTATTACGTTATTAAGTAGGAACTACTTTTACCCTCCTCTTCCCCCACTAGACTGAAGGTAAGTAACTTCCCCAAGGCCACACAAGTAATAAGTGGAAGAGCTGAGATTCAAACTCAGTCTGGCTCCAGAGTCCATGCTCTTAACCACTAGTACAATCTATGATACCAACTTAAACGTACAACTTATAAAGAAAAATGCTAGGTTGTGTTGGGGTTATAGGCAGTGTAATATGGTATTTACTGCTATTCACCTGCAGTCTCTTTGTCAAGTCACTTAACCTTGCTGAGCCTCAGTTTCCTTATCTGTAAAATGGGTATGGGGATAAGGGGAGCTGTACCTCAGAAGGAAGTTGGGAAGACAACAATAATACCATACGTAAAAGACAGACTGAATGATCTGGTTCATACTGGGCAATTTTTTAAAATACTATGAATATTCATTAAAACTTAGGATTGGGAAGGAGTGATAAAAGAAACTCACTGTGTCTAAGTTTCATCATGATGACTAGCTTGAAAGCAGGTAGATTCAAATCTGCAGGCTTTTTTTTTTCCTGTTGAAATGAGAGAAGAACCAATTTGAAGACAGAGAGAGGAACCACAATGCTATAAGCCCCTTCTGAGCCCCCTGAAGGCAAAATAAAATGTTAAAATAAAGAACATGATAAGGAAGCCCTAACAATTAGAGGAATCTGAGAGAAGGGGTTATACAGGAGCTGGCGACTGGTATGGATGAGTATACTTAATTATAATAATAATATAACGGGGAAGGTAGTGTCACACTACTCAAAGGGAAATTAGGTCTAAACCTCTCTTCCTGGGTGGAGTCAGTGCCTCAATGTATCAGATAGGATACCCTAGGTAAGGGACTAGCACTAAACCTCTCTAAGGGGAGAGGGGTATGCAAGGACAATCTGTTTCTACATAGGGTATTAACTGCACCTCTCTTCCCCAAATAGGGGGTTCTATGTCTAATTTACCCTGGAAGTGGGAGGGAAAGACATATCCCAGGAGTCTACCCTGGGGAAAAGGGACCTCAGAATAGGGCTTTTTATCTATATGTCTACGTGGACTGAGGTCAGTGCAAAATCTTGGGGGAGGGGGGAAAAATGTGCACCTGTATGTATGGCTGGGGTCTGTTCCGTGGTGACAGGGGGGAGGAGGGCAGGATGCCTTTTGTCACTCTACTCCAGGATACAGAGGAACTAGATAAACCGGCACAGTGGCTGTGTGCATCTCCGCTACATGGGAGAGGAGCACAAGTCTGTACATCTGTAAGTTGTGCAGGGACCGGGACTGGGGGGGTACTCTGAGTCGCTTTACCCTAGGGAGGGCCATGAGGTGGGACTGATATACCGATCTCCACTACAAGGTGATATTAGTGCCATGCTAACAAAGGGGGGAATTATGCAGCTTTGCGTGAATGGGGTGTGCACCTTGCCTGCAGTGGGTTACTCTAGCCCCTTCCATGGGAGATAGGATGGGGCACGATCTATTTATCTTGTGTACGGGTTGAAGTCAGCAGTGTGTTAATATTGAAGGAAAAGGACCTCTGGCTCTCTGCACGGGGGAGGGGGGAATGCAGCTGTACATTCAATGGAACGGCCTTTATAGTAGGTGGGGGGGGGGGTGGTTCCTGGGGTTTTTTTTCCTGGATAGGGAGAAAAAGATCTGAGCTCCTCTACCTCGGATAAGGGGGGAGGCCATATGCACGCACTATGGGGTGATCAGTGATGTCACTGCTTCTCAACATTGGAGGGCACATCTCTGCTCCCTTGGGGTCTCTCCTTTCCTACAGTTGGTGATTCTAAATCCTTGGGGAAGGGGGGAGAGAAGGGATGATCTGTGTCTACCTAAAAAAGAGAACAAATCTGAACCCTTCTTCCCGGGGGGCCCCAGGAGAGGCAGTTCTGACTGTCTCTTCGTGGGTTAAGGTCTGCTGTTGTTTGCTGCGGGGCATTTTTGGTGGGACAAGCCTTTACAAACTCAGTAAGCCAGCGCCTGGGGAGAAGGTGGTGAGATCTGATTTTCCATAATGGGGACTCACTCTAGCCTAGAAGGGGTAAATCTGCGTGCTTCTCTGTGGGATGAGACTTGTGCCTCCAAACACTTAGGGAGGGGTGGTCTACCACCTCTGCAGGAGCGGGGGTGGGACATCGGTCAATTAGTTACACGGGGGCAAGGTAGGGAGGTCTCTAGGTCTTGACGCTAAGGGAAGGAGGCTCACTCCTCTGTATATTAAAATTTCGGAGCTCCTCTATTCTGCTGGTCGGGCGGGGGTGGGGGTAAATACATCGAAGCCTCTGTCCTAAGGGAAAAGGTGCGCGCCGAGGCGGATCTGTGTGCCTTAGCGCCAGCAGAAATCTGCGCCGTTCAGCCTCGTAAGGAGGGAGATGTGTCTCTTTACGGGTGGGGTCGATGTCGCCACACCTTCGGGGTGCCCACGCCTGTCTACACCGGGAAAATACGGAATGGAACCTCACTACCCTAAAAGAAGGAGGGCACTCGACGCTTCTCCACACAAGTGGGGTCTGTAACTCTCCATACAGTGTGTCCAGGGGTCTACACCTGTCCAGATGAGGTGCGTCCGTGCCCCTCTACCCCGCAAGAACGTGTTTGGGCGCATGTCCACAGGCCGAGCAATCCCTGTCTCTCATCCGGGCCCTTCTACCCTGGAAGGAACCCGACTCTTCACCTCTCTATTCCAGGGCAGAGGGCGCCTCGGGTTTCACCTGAAATAGTTGATCCTTTCCGCGCGGCCGGCTGGGTGAGCGCTCACCACGAAAAAAGAGAGTCGTGTCTTACCTCCACTTCCGGCGGAGATCAGAGAAGAGAAGACAGCACAACACTGTCGGCCCACAGGCTGCGCTCGCGGCGTTAGGCTTCGACTTCCGGATCCCAGCCTCTCTGTGAGCGTGCCCGGGGGCGGGGCTTAGGATTGACAGCTCGCTCCCTCCCGTCCCTTCCCCGTGGCCGCGCTGGCCCCGCCTCCCAGCCACTCTGTAAGGTAAGGAAATAGCCGAGTAGGGCGGCGGGGCGGCGGGGCGGCGGGGCGGCGGGGCGGCGGGGCGGCGGGGCGGCGGGGCGGCGGCTGCGGTTAGTTGGTTGGTGTGGCCATATAACCCACTTGTAAGCCAAGTTCTTGTCTGCGGGCCTCTGCCTGGCCCTAAATATGTGTGTTCTCGAATCTTAGTGATCAAGTGATCGCCAGGGCCGCATCAGACAAGGGTGGGGGGTCGGTGCCTTTGTCTACAATGGAAGATGGCGACGGGCAGGGTGTGAGAAAATGGCCGCCAGGGTCACATGTTTTGCTGAGTACACCCACCTGAAATGACTAGGTTAGCTGCTCCCAGCAACCGTCCCGAATTGCGGGGTCCCAGAGAAACCCTGAGGGAGCCACTCAGAGCTCTTTCTGCTGCAGCACAGATCCACGGCCAGGGCTACAAACCGAACAACTGGAAGCCTCTCCCACTCATTTGCCTTCTTCCCCTCCTCCTCCCTCCCTCCCTCAGGCCCCAGAGCAGCGTCTGCTGAAGGGAATGGATTTACCTCTGGAATGGAGGCAAGTAAGGGTTTCTTCAGAAGCCATCTCAGGGAGCTCCTGACCTGGCTGGAGAATGAGGTCTCCCCCTTAAAAAAGTAGTTATTAGTCTGAAAATGTCTTCTTCCTGATAATTTAGTTCCAGCCACTCCTCTTCCCCTAGCCTAAACTTTAGGGTGAGGCCGAGCCCCTCTACCCCAAGGATATCAACCTCTAGTATATCCAGGCAGGAAATGACTCCCTCTGCCTACTCCTACCTCTTACATACGAAGGACTCACTGGCCCTACATCCATGGAAGGCTTATAAACTCTTACCCTAGAGAAACACAACTCCTCTGGACCCCACACCAGCCCTGGCCACCTTCACCTTCCCCCCTGCATTAGCAAATTCTTCCTTTTTCTTTAAGACCTAACTCTTGTTGCTTCTATGAAATTTCCCAGCTGAGTGAGAAACTCAGAGCACCTTGTTGCATTTATCACTTAGTACTGTAATCGTTTATGTGGCTGTATCTCCACAGGAGAGTGAACTCCCTGAGACTAGGGGCCATATAGCTTCGCGTCCTCAGCAGGACCCAGCACAAGACTGGTACGAGGCACGCTTCAGCAAATGTTTGTTAAATGGGTAATTTTACAGGCCTACACCACATCTCAATGGGCAATGGACATTTTAGTAGATAGTGCTGGGAAATTTGGCTCACCATAACGAGAAAAATAAAACTGGATCCCTATTTACTTCCACATGAGAGGGTGGAGAATATCTTTGTGACCTAGGACTGTGGAAGGACTTTTTAAACAAAGTCCCAAATGCACAAACCATGAGGAAAAAATTTGTGATGAAGTCTTTGATAGGAATGAAAATTGGTATTACTACTTTGGAAAACAATTAAGTAATCAGAATAGTTAAAGATGGCCCTGGGACCCAGCAATTCTGTTAGAGATGTGCATATATATATATATATATATATATATACACACATATATATATGTATATTCATACATATATATATGTTAAGTCCTAGAGAAATTCTTAAACATATGCACAAGGAGGCATATGCAAGAATATTCATTGCAAAATAAAGATAAAAAGAAAACAATCAAGAAAAGAATATTCATTGCAGAACTGTTAGTAATAGAGAAAAAAATCTGAACAATCTAAAAGTTCACCAAAAGAAGAATAAATAAATAGTGGTATAGCCACACAACAGAGTACTATATACAACACTGAAAAAAATGAACCAGAATTGGGTATATCAATCCAGATAAATTTCAGAGACATAATGCTGTGATAAAATGCAAGTTGTGGAAGGATACATGATGTGTGAGACCATTTATATAGATTTTTTTAAACTAGAAAACAATGCACTATGTTGTTTATCAATTACATAGATATGTAAACAATATTTTTTAAACAAAGGAATTAAACACCAAATGCAGAATGGTGATTACCTCTGGGGAACAAAATGAGAGAAATAAACAGGGGACTTTGACTGTTTGTCTAATATTTTATCTGGGTAATAGATACATGGGTGTGTGCTATATTATTCTTCATACTTATTTGTATGCCTGAAGTATTTCATATTTTTTTAGAAAGACTATGAGGATCTATAACAAAATTAATGGTGTCTAAATCTAGATCAGTGGTTCTCAAACTTGGGCTGCAGCAGAATCACTTGGGAGAGCTTGTTAAAATACCAGATGCTGGGCCCCACACCCAGAATTATGTTTTAGTTAAGTCTAGTAGAGCCCAGGAATTTGCATTTCTAACAAGTTCCCAGGTGGTGGTGATGTTGGTGGTGGTGGTGATGATGATAAAGAAGAAGAAGAAGAAGATCATGATGATGAAGCTGCAGCTGCTGCTAGTCCAGGTACCACATTTTGAGAACTGCTGACAGAGAAAATGAAATTATCAATGAATTTAGTTTTCTTCATTGTGCTTTTCTTTGTTTTCCATGTATTCAATGAGTGAATGTTACTTTAGGGAGACGTTTTTGTTGTTTTTTAAATTCTCTTTCATCTCTACTTCACACTCTCATTTCCTTCATGTAGGTAAGCATTTTAAAGTGTTTTATGCATATCTTTTTGTTTATATGTGTTCTTGCAAATTACGTATTGTTGTTTTACATGCATGTATTTCCCCAAAAGTTTCATTTTTCTATTTTTCAAAATTCAGAAGTTGGAAAAATAGTACAATGAAAGCCCATATACTCTTAATATTTTGCCAAATTTGTTCTACTTCTCTTTATATGTATATGTATACATCTTCTTGCAGGCAGTATAACAGCTCACCCCTAAAAACTTCAGCACACATCTACTAGAATAAGGACATTCTCCTGCATAACCACAATACCATTATCACACCTAAGAAAACTTACTAATTCAATAATACCATCAAAGATACCCTATATTCAAATTTTCCAATTGAGCCCAAAATGTTCTTAGACCTGCTCTGATTTTTTGATCCTAGTATCTAATTAAGGTTTGTGTATTACGTTTGGTTGTTGTAGCACTTTAACCTCTTTTAATCTAAAATAGTACCCCTAGATTTTTTTTGTGTTTGAGATTACACTGATACTTTTCAAGAGTCCAGGCCAGTTTCTTGTAGAATGTCCCACAGAATATCTGGATTCATCTGCTCTTTCCACATGATTAGATTCAGGTTAAATAATTTCAGCAATAACAGTACATAGAGGCTACCACTTACTTCATATTGTATCTCCTCAGGAGGCACATAACACCAGGTTGTCCCACTGTGGAGAATGTTTTGTGTCTGTGCATTTTTGTTTTATATAAATGGTATCTCAATCAGTTTCTTACTTTTTTTCATTCAGCCTTTTGTTTTTAAAGTCTATCCATATTGCTGTGTATACATGTAATCCATTGCTTCTAACTGCTCATGCTAACCAGTGTGCCTTCACCACATTTTCCCTGAATATTCCCCCGATAATGGACAGCAAGATTGCCTCCAGCTCCATGACACCACAAGTAATACTGTGATGAACATCCTTGTGCGTGTCTCCTTATTGGCCTGTATGAGAATTTCTTTTGAAACATATACCCAGAAATGATTGCATCATAAAGTGTGCATATACTTAGTTTGACTAAGAATACTAATACTGCTAAATGGTTCTCTGGGATGGCTACACCAGTCCAGTTTTACCACCAGTTTACAAAGATTCCTGGATCCCTATATCCTCACTGACACTTGACATTTTCCAGCTTTCTAGTTTTTACTGGTCTAATAGGTTTAATAGGTATTACTATATCTTACCTTGCTTTAGTTTACATTTCTCTGATTATTAATTAATTTTTTTTTGGCCGTGTCTCGCGGCTTGTGGGATCTTAGTCCCCCGACCAGGGATTGAACCTGCGCCCTCAGCAGTGAAAGCACAGAGTCCTAACCACCGGACCACCAGGGAATTCCCACTAATTAATTTTTGAGCATCTCTTTAGATGTGTGTCAAACGCCTCTTCTGTAAATTGCCTGCTTGTATAGTTAGGCCATTTTTTCTATTAGAGTTCCTGTCTTTCCTGTTGATCTGCTAGAGTTCCTTATATAGTCTAGCTATTAGTCCCCTGTTGGTTTCAGTCCCCTGAAACCAACAGGATTCTCCCCCTGTTTTAACTTTGCCCATGATAGCCATCTTTGAACAGAAACTGTTAATTTTAATGTAGTCAAATGCATCACATTTTTGCTTTATGGATTTTGGTTTGAGGGGTTTTACTTAAAAAGTAGTTCCCTCCTCCTAGGTCACAAAGATATTCTTCTATTTTTTTTCTATTAACTTTATAGTTTTACCTTTCACCTTTAGGTTTTAGTCCATTTAAAATCCACGCTCATATGTGGTGATAGGTAGGTATGCAATTTTATTTTTTCCACATAGTGAGCCACATTTCCCACCAACAAATACTAAACAATCCTTCCTTTTTCACTGATTTACCATGCCACCTTTGTCATATATTATGAAACATACACACATAGGTCTGTTTCTGTTCCTGTACTAATACCACCTTGTTTTTAATATTTTGTAATGTATCTTAAATCTCATAAGGCAAGTCCCCTCCTCTTTAGTCTTCTTTTGGGTTGTCTTAACTATATCTCTGCATAAATTTTAAAAAGATTTTTATCAAGCTCTTCAAAAAACCAACTGTAATTTTGATTAGGATTGCACTTTAAAGATTAATTTGGGGGAGTTGACACCATCAAAATATTAACTTGTCCCATCCAAGATCATGGAATAGCTCCTCATTTGTTCAGTTCACCTTCTATCTGTGCTCTTTATTAAGAGTTTAAAGTTTTCTCTTTAGAATTTTTGTGTGTTTTTACTAATTTAATTCCTAGTGGCTTTACAGTTTTTGTTACTATTCTGAATATTTTTATTTTTTGAATAGATAATATAAACACATTTTGAATAGCAAAACTATATAAAAATTATTCTTTGAGAATTGTCACTCATCTTTGTCCATTCTACCCAGTTGCCACCATACACACTGCCCACAGTTACCAGTTTTATTCATTTATTTTTTTATTCTTCCAGTGTGTCTTTATGCAGATACAAACAAGTATAAATATATATCCTATTCCATATCCCTCTTTCTTACACAAAAGGTGACATACTATACATACAGTTATACATGTTGCTTTTTTCACGTGATAAATCCTGCAGGTCCTTACATATCAGAGCATTAGAAAGTTTCCACTACATAGAAAGTCATGTATTATGACTTGAAACTGTTGAAAGCTGAGAAACCGTTACATTATGTGCATGTGTAATAGTTTATTTAATGACTGCAATACCCTACTGATGGATGTTCAGGGTATTTTCAGTCCTTTGGTATTATAAATGGTGCCACAATGAATAGACATTTCATATGTATGCAGATATTTCTATAGGATGAATTCTAAGAATCACATTTGTAACTTTGGTAGATATTGCCAAAATTTCCCTCTGTAGGTGTACCATTTTGCACTTACCACCCATGTATGAGTTTATGTGTTTCACCACCATCTCACTCAGAAAGTGTATCATTAAAGACTTTTGGATTTTTGACAATGTGATAGGTGAGAAACAGTATCTCACTGTAGTTTTAATTGACATTTCTCTTATGATGAGTGAGGTTGAGCATATTTTCATATGTTTAAGGGTCATTTTTGCCTTTCCCTTTGAGTTGTCTATTTATATGCTCTGTTTATTTTCCCGATTTCTACAAGCTTGTTATATAATTAGAGAAATTAGACCTTTGTGAATGATATCAGTGGTCAGTATTTTTTCCCAGTTTGTTGTTCTTTTGACTTTGCTAATGGATATTTTTTTCCAAGCAAATTTTACTTTATTTTTATGTAAACAAATGTATCTATGTTTTCTTTTATGGATTCTAGATTTTGATTTGTACTTTTGTAATAGATTGCATTAATGACCCCAATTTTTTATGTGTCTCCACACCCTTTGGTAGTGCCCTCCCATACTGACTGAGTTTGGCCATATAATTTACTTCAACCAACAGGATAGTAGCAAATTTGATATAAGCAGAGACCTGAGAAAGCTCTTGCATATTCTGCTTCCTCTCTTGGACCCCTGCCACTGCTATGAGAACATACCCAGGCTAGTCTGCTGGAGGGGTGTGAGAGACATATAGAAATGAGCCTGGTCCTCCCAGCCAAGGCATCCTATAGCAGCCATCCTCTAGCCAAGCCACCAACTTAGTGCAGACACATGAGCTGGCAGAGTTGAGATCAACAGAGCCTGATCCAGCACGTAGAACCTCTCAGCTGACCATAGACTCTGTCTAAGTTTGGGTATCTAAATATTAATTTTGGTTTTTTATAGAGAATTATTGTAGCAATAGTTCCCCATCATTGTTCTTCCTTTTCAGAGATATTCTGGCTGTGCTTGTTTGTTATTTTTCCATTTGATCTTTAACTCAGCTTGTCTAGTTTCAGAAAAAGAAAAAATATGCTATTTTTACTTAGCTTATACTAAATTTATAAATTAATTTTACATCTTTATGATTTTGAGTCTTCCTATTTAAGAAAATGGGGTGCCTTTCTATTTGTTTCTTCAGTGTTACAAATGTTTTCTCTTGAAGGATTTAGACATTTCCTGTAAAGTTTGTTTCTAGGTATTTGCTGTAGACTGCATGTTTGTGTCTGCCCCCACCCCCTGAATTTTACATTGAAACCTAACCCCCAGTGTGATAGTGTTTGGAGGTAGGACCTTTGGCAGGTGATTAGATCATGAGATTGGAGCCCTCATGACTGGGATTAGTGCCCTTATAAAAGAGACCAAAGAGAGCTCCCTTGCCACTCCTGCCATGTGAGGACACAGTGAGAAGATAGCTGTCTATGAACCAGGAAGTGGGCCCACCCCAGACACAAAATCTTTGAGTGTCTTGATCTTGGACTTCCCAGCCTCTAGAACTGTGAATAATAAATTTTGGTTGTTTATAAGCCAACCAGTCTGTGGTATTCTGTTATAGCCGCCCCAACAGACTAAGACATTATTTTGTCTTTTTTGTTGCTATGATAAATGGAACCTTCTCTTCCATATATCTTCTAACTGAATGATTTCTATATATTAATTTTATATCCTGCTACCTTGCTGAGTTCTCTTGTTTGTAATAGTTTTCTATTGGTTTGCTTGGGTTTTCTGGCTCTACAGTCTTATCTATAAGTAATGATAGCTTTACCTCCTGCATTCCAATTGTAATTTCTAATTTCTTTTTCTTTTCTAATCACAATGCTTTTGCTACCTCCAATATAATGTTAAATTGTAGTGGAGAGAGTAGATACCCTTGTGAGTTTAGCATATAAATGCTGCTAGTGTTTCCTGGTTAAGTGAAGTGCTGGATTGCTGGATTTGGGGATGAATGGATGGATAGATAGATAGATAGATAGATAGATAGATAGATAGATAGGCAGACATAATTATATTAAGGAATAAATTTTTGTAAAGAATTTTTTGTAAAGGATGGGTATTGAATTTTGTCAAATGGTTCTTTGGCATCTCTAAAAATGATGATATGATTTTTCTCCTTAGATTCAACAATATGTTAGATTGTATTAATGGATTTCCTAATACTGAATGATTTTTGCATTCTTGGAAATAAACTCCACATAGTCAGGGATTCTGTTTGCTAATATTTTATTTAGGATTTTGCATCGATATTCATAAGTGAAGATTGGTTTATATCATTTTCTTTTTCTTATGAAATCTTTGTTAGATCTTGATCGATGATATACTCACTTCATAAAAAGAATATGAAAGTGTTCCTTCTTTATCTAGGATTAGGGGGCTTCCCTGGTGGTGCAGTGGTTGAGAGTCCGCCTGCCGATACAGGGGACACGGGTTCGTGCCCCAGTCTGGGAAGATCCCATATGCCGCGGAGCGGCTGGGCCCATGAGCCATGGCAGCTGACCCTGACCCTGTGCGTCCGGAGCCTGTGCTCCGCAGCGGGAGAGGCCACAACAGTGAGAGGCCCGCGTACCAAAAAAAAAAAAAAAAAAAAAAAATATATATATATATATATATATATATATATATATATATATATATATATATACATCTAGGATTAGGAAAATAAAAATAGCATTCAAATGATCTGCTTTTCAGTGTTAGCAGACTTGCCCTGTGAAATCATCATGGCCCAGTGCTTTTGGGGGAAAGTAGCTCTTTATAACATTTTCTATTTCTTCCATGGAAATTGGTCTATATGGACTTTTCTCTTTTAGAGTTTTGGTAAATTATATTTTCCTAGGATGTTTTCCATTTCTTCAAGGTCTTTAAAACGATTTGCATAGAGTTGCATGAGGAAGTCCTTTATAATGTTTAAAATGTCCTCTTACTATGGTTATGTCCAACTTTTCATTTCCTGGTTTGTGTCTTTGTGCTTTCTCCTTTTCTTGATTATTATTTAATGGCTTATATATTTCTTTTTCACAGAATTGGTTAATCTATTTATTTATTAGTTCTACTGTTACCTGTTTTCTAACTCCTTTATCTGAACTTTTCTGTTTGTTAATTCTTTCCTTCTATTCCCCTTAAGTTTATTCTGTTTCTCTTTCACTAACTTTCTGAGTTGGGTTCATTTAATTTTTTCCCTTGTTTTTAGTATAAGTATTTTGAGGCAATGAACTTTTCTGTGACTGCTGCTTTATCTATACCCATAGATTCTGATATGTAATGTTTTCATTATTATCATTGTCTAGAAATTCAGCAATTTTTGGTTTGAGTTTGCCCTTTGACCCAAGAATTTTTTTTTTTTTTTTTTGCGGTACGCGGGTCTCTCACTGTTGTGACCTCTCCCGTTGCAGAGCACAGGCTCCGGACGCGCAGGCTCAGCGGCCATGGCTCACGGGCCCAGCCACTCCGTGGCATGTGGGATCTTCCCGGACCCGGGCTCGAACCTGTGTCCCCTGCGTTGGCAGGCAGACTCCCAACCACTGCGCCACCAGGGAAGCCCTGAAGAATTGTTTGACAGAGAGTTTTTATATATTCAGATGGAAGATCTTTTTTACCTTGATTTCTACTTTTATCCAGTTGTGATCAGAGAACATTGTCTACTTCTACATTTTGGAATTTATTGAGATTTTCTTCTTGATTTTGTTGTTTAGGTTTTCTGTATTCTTTTTTTTCTTCTTTTTTTCTTTTTTTTATTTTCACAAAGCTTCATGATTTTTTTTCATCTTTATTGGAGTATAATTGCTTTACAATGATGTGTTAGTTTCTGCTTTATAACAAAGTGAATGAGTTATACATATACATATGTTCCCATATCTCCTCCCTCTTGCGTCTCCCGCCCTCCCACCCTCCCCATCCCACCCATCCAGGTGGTCACAAAGCACTGAGCTGATCGCCCTGTGCTATGTGGCTGCTTCCCACTAACCATCTATTTTACATTTGGTAGTGTATATATGTCCATGCCACTCTCTCACTTTATCACAGCTTACCCCTGCTCCTCCCCATATCCTCAAGTCCATTCTCTAGTAGGTCTGTGTCTTTATTCCCGTCTTGCTCCTAGGTTCTTCACGACATTTCTTTTTTTCTTAAACTCCATATATATGTGTTAGCATACGGTATTTGTCGTTCTCTTTCTGACTTACTTCACTCTGTATGACAGACTCTAGGTCCATCCACCTCACTACAAATAACAACATTTCGTTTCTTTTTATGACTAATATTCCATTGTATATATGTGCCACATCTTCTTTATCCATTCATCCGATGATGGACACGTAGGTTGTTTTCATCTCCTGGCTATTGTAAATAGAGCTGCAATGAATATTTTGGTACATGACTCTTTCTGAATTATGGTTTTCTCAGGGTATAAGTGGGATTGCTGGGTCATATGGTAGTTCAATTTGTAGTTTTTTTGTTTTTTTTGTTTTTTGTGGCATGCGGGCTTCTCACTGTTGTGGCCTCTCCCGTTGCGGAGCACAGGCTCCGGACACGCAGGCTCAGTGGCCATGGCTCACAGGCCCAGCTGCTCCGCAGCATGTGGGATCTTCCTGGACCAGGGCACGAACCCGTGTCCCTGCATCGGCAGGCGGACTCTCAACCACTGCGCCACCAGGGAAGCCCCTATTTGTAGTTTTTTAAGGAACCTCCATACTGTTCTCCATAGTGGCTGTACCAATTCACATTCCCACCAGCAGTGCAAGAGTGTTCCTTTTCTCCACACCCTCTCCAGCATTTATTGTTTCTAGATTTTTTGATGATGGCCATTCTGACCGGTTTGAGATGATATCTCATTGTAGTTTTGATTTGCATTTCTCTAATGATTAATGATGTTGAGCATTCTTTCATGTGTTTGTTGGCAGTCTGTATATCTTCTTTGGAGAAGTGTCTATTTAGATCTTCTGCCCATTTTTGGATTGGGTTGTTTGTTTTTTTGTTATTGAGCTGCATGAGCTGCTTGTAAATTTTGGAGATTAATCCT
>RJWK010050988.1:0-16098 GCA_004363435.1 Platanista minor | reverse complement strand
CTGCTCACCGCTGCCCACCCACCGTGCCCAGCGCATCAGCAGCACCTGCTCCCGGATCCCCACCCTCCTCCTCCCACCTCTTCCTTTCTCCCACTGGGTCAGCAGATCTCCGAGGACACGGCCAGGCCCTGGACCTCCTCTGCACCACTTCCCACATCACATCAGCACGTTGCCCTGCATATTCGCAGATTAAGTCGACTGCTTTTCTGCAGAAGAGAATTTCCCCTTCTCTTGAACTTCACAACTTTTCATTTGTTAAATATCTGCTGGATGCCTTAAAATATACAGCTTCACTGAGATACAACTCACATACCATAAAGATCACCCACAGAAAGTACACAATTCCATCGTTTTGAGTCTTTTTACAGGATTACCCATCATGACCATAATCTCATTTTAGAACATCTTCATCACCCCAAAAAGAAACTCCATTAGCGGTCACTCTGCATTCCTCCCGGCCCTAAGCAACCAGTGTTCTGTCTTCTGTCTATGGATTTGTGTAGACTGGACATTTCGTGCCCATGGAATCCTACAGGATGGGGCCTTTTATGATCGTGTTTCACTCAGCAACATGTTTTTGAGGTTCTGCCTTTTAGATGCTGCCCACAAGCCTGCGGTGTTAAACTAGACGAGATGAGGCCCTCCCCTCACGCAGCTCCCCTCTATGAAGGAGAGTAAGGACACCCCAAATAATTCACTACCGTGTTGACAGGAGAGCCAAGGGGTACTCCAAGGAATGTACCAGGCCGGTAAGGAGCAGCAGGCAGGGCTCACCACCAGGAGACTGCAGAACAGGAGGGTGGGTGGGATTAGCTGGCCAGAAGAACACCCCAGGCAGAGGGAGCAGCATGTGCAAAGGCCCTGCTCCAGGAAGGAAATAAAAGAAGGCTATGTGCCTGGGATACGCGTGCAGAAAGGAACGTGGCCCAGAATGAGATCCACAAGAAGTCACGGGGTGGGGAGGGGGTGACTTCCCTGGTGGTGCAGTGGTTAAGAATCCACCTGCCAATGCAGGGGACACGGGTTCGAGCCCTGGTCCGGGAAGATCCCACGTGCCACAGAGAAACAAAGCCCGTGCGCCACAACTACTGAGCCTGCGCTCTAGAGCCCATAAGTCACAACTACTGAGCCCGTGAGCCGCAACTACTGAAGCTCACGCGCCTAGAGCCCATGCTCTGCAACAAGAGAAGCCACCGCAATGAGAAGCCGGCGCACCGCAACGAAGAGTAGCCCCCGCTCTCCACAACTAGAGAAAGCCTGAGTGCAGAAACGAAGACCCAACACAGGCAAAAAAAAATTAAAAAATAAAAGAAGTCACGGGGTTGGGACGGGGTGGGAGACTTGAAACCTCCCATCAGGATCTTTGGCTTTATCTGAAGAGCAATGGGGAGCCATCAAAAGTTCAAAGCAGAGGAGAGATATCACAAATTTGGTTTGCAAGATGGTTCTGAAGGCAGTGCTGGGTGAGAGGCTCGGCGGTGGAATGGGGGAGGGATGATTTGCCACAGGCCTCGGAGGCAGGCGGGACGTAGGGGTGAGACAGAGGAAGGGGTGAGTGGGGCTCCATCCCAAGTCGGGACAGGGGGAGCTGCAGCAGCCAGTGGGACGTCCAGGGCTGGGCACCATCGGATCAGTATTCCGCACGATTCTTGGCCAAAGCAGCGGGTGGCTTTCAGGCCCCAACCTCTTTATCTAACGCAGCTCGGCAATGAACTTTCCCAGGCTGCTCACCAGCTCCTCCGTGCTGCTGCCTAATTCAGAATGCAACTGGCCCGCTCCTCCGGGCGGCGGCCACCTAGCTATTTTGTGTCCTCGGCAAACGGGCACCACTGTGAAATGATGTTCCACTCTCAGCCAATGCATTAAACTTAAGTGTTTTCTATAACCAGCGCACCCTGGGCCTTCTTTAATTCCCAAATAATTTTTTTACCCAATTTATTGCCAGGGCTCAATTCAATCAATACTGGCAGGGATTCAGCCCGCAGAGGCGTCTGATGTATGCATGCAGCTGCTCCGGGGACCACTGGAGCTTCTGCTCCTGCACCACCACGGTGCCCCCCATCCGCCAAATTGATGGGTCTGCCCCGCCCCGCAGGGCTAACCAGCGTCCAAATGACCAACCTGAGATCTGTCAGACCCTCCAAATGCTGTACACACCCTCTCCCTGCCCAAAGGGGCCTGCAGTCCTGCGCCTGAACTGCCCTGGGCCGGCCCTGACCTCAGGACTCCCTGGGAGAAAAGAAGTTTCGCAAACTATGAACGCTTTGCGTTAATCTGGACAGAAACAGACTCTGGGAAGGGGGAAGGCATACGTGCCCTGTATGAATTGGGTCTTATTGCACTAGGGTCAGGGTTTAAATTAGATCCTTATCTTTCACTCTGGACATATAAAAACAGGATGTGGGGTTTCTTGTTCCCAAAGATTTAGCAAAACTTTTGCTTAAAAAAAAATTGAAAAAAAAATGCCAGCAATCTTTTTCCCTTCCAAAAGGAGGGTCATGGGGTCTGAAACCAAATATAAGAGGTGAAGGTCTTCCCTCTTGAACTTGCTCTGGCAAAAGTTCAATAGAATCACATCCTCTGGTTCTAATTCTAAACTTCCTGGAGGAGGGACAGCAGGCGGGCCTGCTCAATCTATAGCCTTTCTCAAAATAAATCACCAGCAGGTCACGGCAGCAGTACTTATTAAAACATGAAATTAGTTGACATCCCCATGTTTTTCACTTCCCCTCTCTTTACACAGATTTAGAAAGGCCTTTAGGCAGGGAGAACTGTTCATCTGGTACTAGATAAATGCCTTTAGGGGCCTGGCAAGCCGTGTAAACGGGTGGCAGGGCCAGCAGGAAGAGGCAATAGGGAGTGGTAGAGGCTGAGGCAAAATCATGAAGGCAGCAGCTGCTACCCTATGCCAGTCGTTGCCTGGGAGGGGACCTCCAGACACCAGGGTTCTTGGCTTTGCCAAAGACTCTAGTGGCCCCCAAAACAGGCAGGTACGTCCTGTGCCATTAGGCTGTGTAAGGACCAAGTGTCCTGGGACCACTGGTATGTGATCAGTGAGTATAATCCCACCCCCACCCCCAGAGGGGCAGAGTCCATAAGACTGACCAAAGCTCAATTTACCACCATCCCAAAGGGATAAAGCTCTGGGTCCAAATTAAATTTGCATAAAAATAATCGTTTTCCCTCCTCTTCCTCCCTCGTGACCCTTTTCCGAGTGTGGGGACCAATTTGGTGCCGTTGCCTCTGAGCAAGAGGGATGCCCCACGAAGCAGAGGAAAACGTGAGTCGGCTCTCCCTCTGCTTCTGTTTCAAAAGTCTCATCCAGGGGGCTTCCCTGGTGGCACAGTGGTTGAGAGTCCGCCTGCTGATGCAGGGGACGCGGGTTCGTGCCCCGGTCCTGGAGGATCGGCTGGGCCCGTGAGCCGTGGCCGCTGAGCCTGCGCGTCCAGAGCCTGTGCTCCGCAACGGGAGAGGCGGCAACAGTGAGAGGCCCGCGGACCGCATTAAAAAAAAAAGTCTCACCCACAGAGCAGGGCGAGAACTCGGGGAGAATGGAGCTGGCGGCAGGTCTGAAGGAGAGAAAAGCTTCCTAGAAAACTTGCCCTCCCACCTCATCCATCCCCGACATGGGCAAAGTTTACCCACAAGGGGGTGTACAGGGAGAGGGTCTCTTTTACCAGGAGCCCCCTTGGAAGGGGACAAGCCCCCCATGAGGATATGGCTGCCTGGAGAATCTAGGCAGAAAGGATGCGAGTCAGCCTCCTGGGGCTGCTACGGCAGAGGAAGGGATAGCAGAGGGGTACTGGAACCCCAGGAGGTCACGGGAGTAGCAGGGTGGGGTCTTACAGCTTCCTGAGCCCCCAAGTTGCCCCAGCTGGTGTGAGACCAGCTCCATGCGCCCACTGCCCCTGAGAATAGAAGGCAAGTGGCCAAGAGAGAGCAGGAGTAGACAGGACCCTGAAGACATCACGAGGAAAGGCTGAGCAGTCATTGCACGGACCAGAGTCTGAGGGTCAGACAGAACCACATGTCCCAGCAGAGGCCAGCTGCCCAGCCCTGATGCCCAGGCATGCCACAAATGCCCTGGGACAGAAATAAAAAGTAAAGTTTTCCTCCATCTCATGCAGCTAGAGGACTTGGACCAGACACACACCCAGCGGTGCTGAGGCTTTCTTAGGGTGATATTGCCTTTGTGTGAACGTGATGGAAACCTCAGGGAGAACCACAGAGTTCAAACTTCAATGCCCTGCAAACCACTACCCCCCCACCCCCGCCCCGGGGATCTCGTTAAAATGCACATGCTGATCAGATAGGTCTGGAGTGGAGCCTGAGTTCTGCTTTTCTAACAAACTCTCAGGTGAAGCCGAGGATGCTTGTCCAGGGACTGTGCTGCAATAAGGGGGTTCTAGAAGGTGCTAAAGGGGACTTCCCTGGCGGTCCAGTGGTTAGGAGTCGGTGCTTCCAGTGTAAGGGGCGCGGGTTCGATACCTGGTCCCGGGAACTAAGATCCCACATGCTGCATGGCATGGCCAAAAAAAAAAACAAAAACTACTTCCTAGAAGGTGCTAAAAGAAGATCCAGAATCCACTGGCAGAACCACAGGGGTTTGCCCACAGGCCTGAGTGCTGGCCAGGGGGTCCAGGCCACCCCACTGGGTGCTTCTGGTGCATTCTTCAGAACTGCACACCCTGTAACTGAAGGTAACTGGAAAGGCACAAAATCTCCATGTTTAAATGTGAGTCCCAGCCATAAAAAAAGAATGAAATAATGCCATTTGCAGCAACATGGATGGACCTAGAGTTGATCATACTAAGTGAAGTAAGTCAGAAAGAGAAAGACAAATACCATATTATATCACTTATATGTGGAATCTAAAGTATGACACAAAGGAACTTATTCACGAAAGAGAAACAGACTCACAGACACAGAGAACAGACTGGTTGCCAAGGGGGAGGGGGTTGGGGGAGGGATGGATCGGGAGTTTGGGATTAGCAGATGCAAAGTATTATAAATAGGATGGATAAACAACAAGGTCCTACTGTACAGCACAGGGAACTATATTCAGTATCCTGTGACAAACTGTAATGGAAAAGAATATGAAAAAGAATGTGAATATATATATAACTGAATCACTTTGCTGTACAGCAGAAATTAACACAACATTGTAAATCAACCATACTTCAATAAAATAAATTTTAAAAAATAAAAACAAAAAAATAAAATGTGAGTCCCGTGGATTGTGGTCATGACTGCACAAGTCTGTAAGTTGACCATCAAAAGATGAATGGATTGGGCTTACCCTGGTGGCGCAGTGGTTGAGAGTCCGCCTGCCGATGCAGGGGACACGGGTTCGTGTCCCGGTCCGATAAGATCCCACATGCCACAGAGCGGCTGGGCCCGTGAGCCATGGCCGCTGAGCCTGCACGTCCGGAGCCTGTGCTCTGCAACGGGAGAGGCCACAACGGTGAGAGGCCCGCGTACCGCAAAAAAAAAAAAAAAAAAAAAGATGAATGGATAAACGACGTGTGGTCCATCCATATAGAGGAATATTCTTCAGCCATAAAAAGCAATGAGAACTGATACATGTGACAACATAATACGTGTATGCACCTTGAAAACATCAAGCTAAGTAAAGAAGCCAGACACAAAGAGCCGCATATTGTATGATTCCATTGATAGGAAATGTCCAGAATAGGTAAATCGACAGCAACAGAAAGATTAGTGGTTGTCAGGGCCTGGGGCTACGGAGGGATGAGAAGTGAGTATTTAATGGGTCTGGGGTCTCCTTTGGGAATGATGACAATGTTTCGGAACTACAGAGAGGTGTTGGTTGCAGAACTCTGTGAATACAATAAAAACCAGTGAACTGCATCCTTTAAATGGGTGAAGTGTACGGGATGTGAACTAAAACTCAATCTCAATAAAGCTGCTTTTTCAAAAAGCAGATGGGAGGACAAATTTGGGATGATTCCACTTATGTGAGGTACTTAGAGGAGTCAAGTTTATAGCAACAGAAAGTGGAATGGTGGTTGCTAGGAGCTGGGGGAGGGGGAAAGGGAGTTAGTGTTTAATGGGGACAGAGTTTCAGTTGGGGAAGATGAAAAAGTTCTGGAGATGGACTGGGGGGTGGGGTGTGGTGTGATGGTTACAGGATGGTGTGAGTGTACTTAATGCCACTGAACTATACACTTAAAAAGAGTCCAACTGGTAACTTCCAGGTTATGCTTGCTTTACCATAAGAATAAAAAAAAAGGTAGCGGGAACAGGTGTTCACAGGGTGAGAAGGGATCATCTCAAAATTACTCCCTAGTCCAAAGGAGGAAACAGAACTTCCCAGTGAGGGGGGCAGCTGTCAGGACCGCAACCCCAGGCTTGAACTTGGCGTCCTGATGGTGGGACCAGCCTGAAGCTGATCCCCCCTGGAGGTCCCACATCCAGTTCACAGGAAGGCAGGGGATGAGGGACACGTTAAAAGACACCACGGAGACGCAAGAGGGAGGAGATATGGGAACATATGTATAGGTATAATAGATTCACTTTGTTATAAAGCAGAAACTAACACCATTTTAAAGCAATTATACTCCAATAAAGATGTTAAAAAAAAAAAAAAAAAAGACACCACGGAAACTGGCCTTGCCAAGGACAGTCGTGTCACCAAGCTGGGCTCTCAGCAGCTTTCAGCTCTGATGCCCACGCCCTCCGCCCGCCCCCAGCGTTTCCCTCCTCCCTCACCAGCCCCTCCTCTCCTTATCTGCTGGCTCCCCTGTTCCTGAGCCCAAAACAGAGGAGACCCCCGACCTCCCTCCTCTGTTCTATGCACAGCCCTCTCCCTCCTGGTTCCCTCTCAGATCCACCTGCTTGCTGACAACCCCCCAAACTGGGGTCCAGCGAGTCTCTCTCCTGTGAGCCTACCCACAGCATCCCCGTGGGTGCTGACACCTCAAACATACCCGCTGGAGGGGGTGATATGGTGCCCCTGGAAAGATGTGTCCAACCGGAGCCTGTGAATGTGACCTTATTTGGAAAAAGGGTCGCTTTAGCCCCTCTCCCATTCCCGCACCTCCAGCACCTGCCGGCCCTGCTCCATCCTCCCTGCCGTCACCACACTGGTTCGGCCACTGTCCTCTGGCACCTGGACACCAGCAATACCTCCAGTGATCTGATGGCTCCCACTGCTGCCCCCTACAGAACAAGGGCAAGATCATTTTCCTGCAGGCCAAGTGGACACACGGACGGCAGGCCGGGGGGCAGGTGTCGTCTCCCCTCCCCAAGAGCACCACCTGCCCTGCAACACAGAGGCTGAGGGAATAGTCAGACAGAGGAGGAGGGCAGGTCTTAGGGGGTCAGCAGGAAATCCCCACTGGGAGAGGCCCAAGGGGGGATCTCCAAAACCCACTAAGTGCCTGGTACCCCCAACAGAGGGACTTTGGGGGCCAGGGGAGAGCCACACACAGCCCCTCTAACTTCCCCCAGCCTCCCGGGCCCACCCCCCGGAGACACAGAAACAGCTGGGCAAGTGCAGAGCTGTGGAGGACAGAGCATAGAGGCCAAAGGCCCAGGGCCACCAGCCAGCCAGGGACAGCCCTGAGCTGGGGGAGGGACAGTGGAGGACATGGTGGTTTCTACCGGGCCCAGGCTGGATTTTTTAAGACTTGCAAAAGGTGGCTGTTGATTTATAGAAGTAAATAGCCAAAGGATCTAGTAACTCCCTGAGGCAGGGAGAGGAAGCCCACAGGGTGCGTGTGCAGGGCAACAGAGGAGCAGCAATGAGACCATTCCCGATGGCCTGCGATCAGAGCGGCCTGGAGCCCTGTCACACGTGAGGGCTCAATCACGGCATCTGTTGAACGCAGGGGTGGATAGCAGGTCAGTCACCTCGCCTCATCACCAGCACATCCATCTGTCTAAAAGTCCAGGGCTCCCAGCTGCAGGGGACCGATTCATTTCTTCTCAAAGGAAATGGCTTTGCTCCCCAAGCCTCTGTCACTGTGGGGCAGGAATAATAACACCTCATGGGGTCTTTACAAGAAGCAAATGAGATACTTTACAGGCTCCCTAAGCAGACCTGATGCATTTTTTTTTTCATCATTTAAACAGAATTCCTAAACTATTATGAGATGAACCAGGTATGAAATATACTGCAGTCTGCTGAAAGGTGGAGATAAATCATGAAGTTCTTTGAAGGTGTAATTTGGTAAAAATAGCAATTCTGATGAGTGCTCATTTTTCATCTCAGCCCTTCTCTGGGTGCCATGGCTTATACTTTGGGGGAAATATGAAGGATCTTGAGTTTAAAGATACCTAATTTAGCAAAATTCTTTCTTGTTTTTCTTGTTGCAGACGCTCCCGGGTGATAAGACATTAATTTAAACATTCATGAGAGTTGCAGGGAATGTCCTAGACTTTTTCTCCCTTTGGGGGGTTAAAAAAAATAAAATCTATCTCTAAAGCTGGCTGGCTCTTATTCCTGACCCTAAGACCATTGGTGAGCCCCTGGAGGAAGAATCTTTGGGGGGCCATATTTCTTTCTAAAATTCTTGTACCATTAATTTTATGTGAAAATACTATCCACATAGTTACTTTTAAAAATATCCTATACTATGCAAAGATCGAAACAGCATAAACGAATCGAATGGAAAGTCCTTGGGGTATAATGTCTAAAGGGAGAGGAGAAAATTAAATGCAACAGGATCTACAACCTGCACAGGGGACTCTGGACGTACTCCCGTCTGGATGGAAGGAACTCCCGGGCGCACCAAGTCCATCCGCGGTCTCGCTACGACACCTGGTGGCCGCCGCGTCCGCCCACCTGAGGCGGCAGCGCTCAGCAGCGCCACCTGGCGGGCGCCCTCGAGCTGACCCTGGGAGGCCTGGAGATAGTCTTTTTTCTAAACCAAAGACTGAGATTGGAAGAAAATGCTCAGGGCCCCCAGGGACCTGTCCTGCTGAGGCTCTGATACAAGCCGAGCGGACGAGGAGGTGTCGGTGGGGTTTGAGTACCTGCTCTCCATCCTGCGTTCTGTGCTGCCTGGTGGTGCCCAGCCCAGTGGTCTGTCCTGGTGAGGCTCTGGGTGGGCACCTCTGCGGTGCTTTGAGAGAGTGCCAGTATTTTCTGTGTTTTACAAGCAGGGAAAGGGACCCTTGGAGAGGTAACCGACGTCACAGCCGCCAGAAAGTCCTCCCAAGCCGGCTGGTTCACCCCTGGAGGAGGATCGTGGTCTGTGATCAGGCAAGTTTAATACTGTCGGGTGCTTCTTAGAACCATGGTCTAGGGTCAGGCATTCTCACTCTGCCTTTTACATGCTGTGTGACTCTGGGCAAGTTGCTGACTTCTCTGAGCCTCAGTTTCCTCAAATGAAAAACGGGCATGGATGGACTAGACCGTGCTCAGTGCCACTCGGCACCAGCATCCCTGGGAATTTGTTAGAAGTCTCAGGCTCTGCCCCCAAACTACTTAATCCAGGATCATGGGAGGCAAAGCCCAGCAACGTGTGTCTTAATAAGCACTCCCTGGGACTGATTTGCGCTCAAGGTTGAAAACCTCTGGCCCTCAGGATTACTGAAAAGATTAAATGACTAAACACAGAACTGCTTTATGACCCAGAGATCCCCCTCCTGGGTATGTACTCAAAAGAAACAAGTATTCAGACAAATCTTATACACCCATGTTCATAGCAGCATTATTCACAAGGGTCAAAAGGTGGAAACAATCCAAATGTCCATCGACTGACAAACGGATAAGTGATGGAATATTCTTCAGCCATAAAAAGGAATGAAGCACTGATACACGCCACCACGTGGATGAACCCGGAAAACATCACACTAAGAAGCCGATACATAAGGCCACGTATTGTATGATTCCATTTATGTGAAGTATCCAGAAAGGGGCAAATCCACAGAGACAGAAAGAGGATTGGTGGTTATCTAGGGCTGGGGGGGAGCGACAAGTTCAGGGAAACTGTTACTGGGTCCAGGGTTTCTTTCTAGGGTGATGAAAATGTTCTGGAACTAGATAGGAGTGATGGTTACAAAACACTGTGAATGCACTAAATGTCATTAATGGCAAATTTTGTTATGTGTATTTTACCACCAAAAAAAAAAAAAAAAGAACAGGCTGGCTGTGATAATTCAGAGCTATGTAGAGCAAACCCCGCGGCCCCAAAGTAAGCAATGTTAAGAGTTTAAGGATCTTTGACATCATTCTTTTTGCTCAAATAAAAATGTGTTTATGTGCACATTTATTGGATATGCCTCCTTTTTAGAATTGTAACTCCATGAGCTCATACACATTTCCTAGGCAACTTGCTCTTTTTCACTTAATGACACATCACAGACACCCCTCGCAGCTGTCCCTTGGCCTGGACATACAGATCAAGTCATTTTTTTTAATAGCTGCAAAACGTGCCATCCTCTTTCCCAGCGGTGGGCATTTGGAGTGTTTCCAGGCACTCGCCACCAGAAACAGTTGCCACAAACATTGGCACACGTGTACCATCATGGAGTGGGGCTTCATCTCTGTAGGATGGACAAAGTGGGGTAGCAGGGCCTTCTGAATACCTACTTACTGTCCAGTCGAAGTCCGGCAAGGCTACAGGACTCCACAAGCTCCCCTCTGCAGCACTAGAGAGAGCCGTGTCCCAGACACCCGTGTACACACGCACATATGCACATCAGCACCAGGTGTTATCAGTATTTATCATTTTTTCCAATCGCAAATTGACAATGCACACCCACCCAAGGGGTAGAAGGTGATATTGAATTGATGCATTGGTTTGATTCGACAACTGGGGAGGTTGGCCTCCCTGTCAGGTGCCCAGGTTTGGGGGATCCATGCACCCTCACAGGACATGATGAACGTGCTCCCCAGAAAATGTGTGTTTTGCAGACAATTTCAGGGGCTCAGGCACAGAAGCTGTCCGGGAGCCCCTGTGGCTGAGCCCCACTCTTGAGTTTCCAGTGGGGCACAGACTGCCGCAGCTCTGACATTTCCGATGAACACAAACAGCGGTGTTTTTCTAAATGTTAATGGGCTTCTGTGCCCTCTGCTGGATGCTCGTGTAGTCAGTACGCACTGCAGAGACAGAGCTGAGAGACTGGAATTTTCCTCTCACCTTAGAGCTTTTGTTTTTCTTCTCTCTCTCTCTCTCTCTCTCTCTCTCTCTCTCTCTCTCTCTCTCTCTCTCTCTCTCTCTCTCTCTCTTTCCTGCAGAACTGGCCCTGGATTTTTAAGTTCAGAACGACTTTCTGGACCCTGTACTTAATACTAAAATCCGCAAGTTTTAGGGAAATTATTTATCTCCCACTCTAGGAATGATTAGTTCTGGACGGTGATTCTCATTGTATAAGGTTTGCTGAAAATTTATGAGGCTCTCTGGACACCGGGAGTGTATTGATTCCCAGTGCGTAAACATTTTAAGCAAATTAATTGGTGGTAGTAATAATAATAATAATGGATACTATTTTTCAAGAGTCTGCTCTGTGCCAGGCATTTCATCCCTCCGATGATGACAGGGCAGATTTTATTACCCAAATGTTACAGACGAAGAAACTGAGGCTCTAAGAGATGCAATCGCTCGGCCCAATGCCACCCAGCCAGCAGCAGAGGAAAATTCTAAATGGGATCTGCTGGACGCCAAGCCCGGGCCCTTCCCGAGGACAATTCACATTGCTCATCGCAACTGGGCTGAGAGGGAGATGATGGGGGGGGGGGGGTCCCTGTGGAGGTGACGGTTTGCCCCGAGGTCACATACTAGTGAGGAGTGGAAAAAGGCAAAGAATCCCAGCCCACAAATATACTGAAAACAAGACGATGCTATTAAATCCTGGCAAAACACTGTTGCCTGCGGAAGGCTGCTCTATTTGTGTACCTTATAAAAGCTCCCCAAAGGTCAGGGGGGAGTCTGACTTACTAACACCAAGCGGAGACTTTCCTCTTGTTGGAATTAAAAGGATTGAGAGCGATGTGAAAAGGGAATAACTCTCACCCTATGTTTCGGTGGCACTTGCTGCAGCGTCAGGGCCAACTGAAGTCCCCTGAGGTGCCACCAGTGGGTGCCCTTCGCCTCCCTGAGAAAGTCTGGTTGGTGACTATGCTTAAGAGAAGGGAGCGTTCAGGCCTGAGATGGAGGAAGGACTCAGTGCAGCTGAAACCACCCCCGGACGAGTCTTTGGAGAGAGACGGCCATGCACCCAAGCCCTGGGCGGAGCTGAGAGACCCTGGGCAGCCAGGGGTCCAGAGGGACAGAGAAGGCAGATGGAAGCTCGGTGGAGGTGCAGCTGTCACCGCCTTCCTTGAGCGAGCAGTCGGCCTCTCCAGAGGGGCTCCCCGGTTCCCAAGGGCTGTTTTCCAAGCTGACATGAGGCACGCTGGTGAGCAGTGTCCCCGACAGAGGGGATGCTGAGGGACCCTTCTCCACGTGGCCGCCAAGAAATCCAAGGACGCTGGACAGCACTTTCCCAGGGGCACTGAGCTCAGAGGTCATCAGTCTCATGGTGATCAGAACTTGAGAACCCAAGAAAGGCACCAAATGGTTTTCCTATTTGCCCCCATTCCCCGTCGATCATCAACAATTGAGCCCACGACTTCAGAAGGAGTCTGCCGTCAAGCTCTCAGACGAGAAGAGCTAGCATGTACTGAGTACCTCCTACCTCCCAGGCCCTCCCAACAACCTTAGGGACCAGGCACCATGACCACCCTCCAACCTCCTGTACCTCAGAGCAGTAGGGAACGTGCCCAAGGCCACAGGGCAGAGCCACCAAGATGCAATCTGGGGGCCAAGCCCTGTATGTCCACACTACCCCAGTCGCAATTCCACTCTGGCAGCTGAGAGTCCAGCTTCATGGGAGATACACAATAAGGAGGAGGAAGATGGATATTATACTCAGACAACTGACAGTAGCTCCCTTCCGAGAGGAAGCCTGTCCTCTCCACGCAGAGGTGAGGCCCACCTGGGTGATGGCAGACCACCGCTGCTTCACCACAAAAGACCATCCCCAATACCTCGGGCCTAAAGGGACTTCAGGGTCCTACAAAACCGTTTGAGATCAACCCCTTTAAAAAAAAATGGACACTAAAATGTATAAAACAGACAATTAATGAGAACCTGCTGTATAGCACAGGGAACTCCACTTTGCTGTACAGTAGAAACTAAAACAACACTGTAAAACAACTATACCCCAATTTAAAAAAATTTGTTGGCTCCAAAGCATGACCCCAAAAAACTTCATATGTTGAATGAAATTTTCTGCAAAGTGTAAGATGATGGCAACCAATTGCAAATCAACTCTTCTGAGGCTATGGACATATTTTATTGAATAGGTGATACAGGCTTGTTTGAATATAACAGCTAGAATGTTAAGATTGTCTAAAAGGAAGAGCCCCCAGGACATACAGGCCTGTTTTAATGACCCTGCCACAGACGAGCAAAATGTCACCATGGAGAGTTTGGAACTCACCTAATTGCTGGCCAAGTGTTTAGCTGAATTGGGGGTGACAAAGATAGAGGGCTTCCCTCCAAAGTTTTGGGGACAAATGTCAGGCAGCTGGCTCTGCTAACAATAAAGACAGCAGAGCAAAGCTCCCGGAAAACACGTGACTCTGAGTCACACCACTTGTTAAGTTATAAGGGTGCCCAGGTCCCCCTGCCAACACGCCTCATTAGCTAAATGAACTGACCCCGCTGGATGAGGTTATTTAATATCTGCCTATTGACTTTGGAGAACGTCTGCCATA
Source organism: Platanista minor (assembly GCA_004363435.1). Lineage (NCBI taxonomy): Eukaryota > Metazoa > Chordata > Mammalia > Artiodactyla > Platanistidae > Platanista > Platanista minor. The sequence continues at coordinate 2,366 of RJWK010050988.1, read as the reverse complement.
AACAAGACTCAGTTTTGACATTGTTGATGCTGAGCTGTATGTTTTTTTCCTGACTATTATTTGTCAAACAGATTGCTGAGCTGGGTCCAGCCACGTACACTGAGTGTAAAGCCACTCACGCCACCAGCACGGCTCTTACTTGCCACGACAGCGGGAAATGCGGCCAATTAATGTAAAAGCGGAACCCGGTTCTTGGGATGTAAGTCAGAAAGAAGGGGCAGCTGGGATACAGTGCCATTTTCCAGCACCTTAAAAAACAGAACTTCAACGGCCGAGAGACTGTTGCCACACAGACTAACTCCGGAAGCTGTGTCAGGATATAGGGCTTCAGAGAAACATGTGTGGCCACGGGTGGAAGGGTGGACAACGCTTTCCACCTGGCAACACTCATGGCCATTCCCGCCCTGTGGCTTCAGAGCCGGGGAAAGTTCCAGTGAGTCTTAGGTGGCTTCTACCCGTTTCCCCAGTGAAATGGGTTAGTTTGACGATGGTCGGCAGTCCCAGCCGCGTGCCTCAAACCTCCTACTCCTTTTGTTCCGTACGCTGATCTTAAAATAATTCAAGCCAACGCTTAAAAATCAGGACTTTGGGCTTCCCTGGTGGCGCAGTGGTTGAGAGTCCACCTGCCGATGCAGGGGGACACGGGTTCGTGCCCCGGTCCGGGAGTATCCCACGTGCCGCGGAGCGGCTGGGCCCGTGAGGCATGGCCGCTGAGTCTGCGCGTCCGGAGCCTGTGCTCCGCCGCGGGAGAGGCCGCAACAGTGAGAGGCCCGCATACCTCAAGCAAAAAAAAAAAAAAATCAGTAATTAGATCAACAAGGCCAGGGCCAGGTTTCCAGCTCTGGGAAGCTCTGCAAAGATCTAGCTGCCTTTGGCTCACCTTTCTGCTGCAGCTGAGTCACGGTGCCCGCTTCAGACAAGGGTGTGCGTGTCAGTCCGCCCCAGTCCCTCACCCCTCCCTCTCGGCTCCCACACCCAGCTCACTCACCCACAGGGCAGCTTCTGTGGGTGTCGAGCCCAGAGTTCAGCATAGACACTGCCCCACAGTAGGGAGGCTGGAGCTACCCCAGTTCTAGCAGGAAAGGAGAAAGCTAGCAGGAGGGGGGTGCTTGGACCTTTGGGGATGGGACAAAAGGAAAAAAGAAGCTACCAGCTCGAATCCTCTCCCTTACGAGGTCCTCATCACCTTTTACACCGTCTCCTCCAAATCCAGTGCCAGCTTATCACCTTTCACCAAGAGTAACCAGGTGCCCCTGTGGAGAACCAAGCTCTTAGATGCCCCCTAGGTCTGCCTGGCTTCTCCCCCAGCCCCACCTCAGACTCAGGCAGCAGACCCCTACAGGAAGGTTCAGGAAAACTTCTGGAACATTGCTAGCTTAGGGAGCATCTAGTGCCATGAATTTTACAAACTGAAATTCACAGGTCACACTGCCCACGACCTGGTGACGTTTGCCTGCGCTGGTTTTGTACCGTTAACAACAGAGCTACTCTCATCACGGCTATTACCCCTATCATGCCGATGCATTAGATGGTGTCCAGACGGGAGAGAAGGTAATTGGTTCCCATCACCCCAAGCAGCACTACTGGATACAATGAACACATAGCTCAAAATTAAAGGCCGGCGTGGGTTAGGTCTGTGATGGATTTAGGAAATGAACACAAACTCACCCACTTCCATCAATACCCTCCTCAAGTCATTTGCAAATAGGACAGATGGTTTCGCATCTGATTCAGAGGAACTGCCACGTTTCCCGACCTTCCTCCTCACCCAAAGCCACTGGCCACCGTGGATCTGTACTCAGGAAAGTTACCCCAAGTCAGAGTTGACATGCAAACATCCCCAGGTGGGGCTACATTTCGTTCTCCTTCTTGGATCCAAACCCGGCCTTGACTCTCTGAAAAGCCTGGTTCACGGCAGGGTCCATCGGGTCCTTTGTCCCCAGCTTCACCATCCAGTAGAAGAGGAACATCCGCCGCCTGCTCTGGCTGCGGTTCAGGCGGCAGGCGAGGGACATGGGCGTCTCCCCCTTGGCATCTCTGTCGTTGATGGAGGCCCCATATTTGAGCAGGAGGCTGATACAGTCCAGCCGGCTCATGGCTGCAGCCACATGCAGGGGCGTCCTGCCCACGGGGGATCTGCCCTGACAGTTGGCACCTGGGAAATAAGAAAGTTGGCTGAGGGAGGGACCCCTGCTGGCAGGAGCCAACCTTCTGGAAACCCGTTCAAGAAGAGAACCATGGGAAGGGCCGAGGCTGGGAAAGGAATGCTGGGAAGAACGAATAACCGAGTGCACGGAGGGGGGCACTGCTGCATCTCCCCCCTCCCACCCAGCATCCAGCACTGCCTTCGCCCCCCCACCCCACGC
>RJWK010050987.1:0-16090 GCA_004363435.1 Platanista minor | reverse complement strand
TTAATATGTGTCTTGGCATGTTCCTTCTTGGATTTATCCTGTATGGGACTCTCTGTGCTTCCCGGACTTAACTATTTCCTTTCCCATATTAGGGAAGTTTTCAACTATAGTCTCTACAAATATTTTCTCAGTTCCTTTCTTTTTCTCTTCTTCTTCTGGGACCCTATAATTTGAATGTTGGTGCGTTTAATGTTGTTCCAGAGGTCTCTGAGATTGTCCTCAATTCTTTTCATTCTTTTTTCTTTATTCTGCCCTGCAGTAGTTATTTCCACTATTTTATCTTCCACGTCACTTATCCATTCTTCTGATTCTGTTATTCTGCTATTGATCCCTTCTGGAGAATTTTTAATTTCATTTATTGTGTTGTTCATCACTGTTTGTTTGCTCTTTATTTCTTCTAGGTCCTTGTTAAACGTTTCTTGTATTTTCTCTATTTTATTTCCAAATTTTAGATCATCTTTACTACCATTATTCTGAATTCTTTTTCAGGTAGACTGTCTATTTCCTCTTCATTTGTTAGGTCTGGTGGGTTTTTGCCTGGCTTCTTCATCTGCTGTGTGTTTTTCTGTCTTCTCATTTTGCTTAAGTTACTGTGTTTGGGGTCTCCTTTTCACAGGCTGCACGTTCGTAGTTCCCGTTGTTTTTGGTGTCTGTCCCCAGTGGGTAAGGTTGGTTCAGTGAGTTGTGTAGGCTTCCTGGTGGAGGGGACTAGTGCCTGTGTTCTGATGGATGAGGATGGATCTAATCTTTCTGATGGGCAGGTCCACGTCTGATGATGTGTTTTGGAGCATCTGTGGCCTTATTATGATTTTAGGCAGCCTCTCGGCTAATGGATGGGGTTTAGCTCCTGTCTTGCTAGTTGTTTGGCATAGAATGTCCAGCACTGGAGCTTGTTCGTTGTTGAATGAAGCTGGGTCTTGGCATTGAGATGGGGATCTCTGGGCGATTTTTGCCATTTGATATTACGTGGAGCTGGGAGGTCTCTTGTGGACCAGTGTCCTGAACTTGGCTCTCCCACCTCAGAGACACAGCCCTGACGCCTGGCTGAGCAACAATAGCCTTTCATCCACACGGCTCAGAATAAAAGGGAGATAAAAAAAGAAAGAAAGAAAGAAGATAAAATAAAATAAAATAAAATAATTAAAATAAAAAATAATTATTAAGAGAACATTTTTTAAAAAGTAATTAAAAAAAAAGGAACCCTCCAAAAAACCCTAGGATAAATGGCAAACGCAAAGTTATACAGACAAAATCACACACAGAAGCACACACATACACACTCACAAAAAGCGAACAAGGGAAAAAAAAAAAAAAAAAAAAAAATATATATATCTTTGCTCCCAAAGTCCACCTCCTCAATTTGGGATGATTTGTTGTCTATTCAGATATTCCATTGATGCAGGGTACATTAAGTTGATTGTGGAGATTTAATCCTCTGCTCCTGAGGCTGCTGGGAGAAATTTCCCTTTCCCTTCTTTGTTCGCACAGCTCCCGGGGCTCAGCTTTGGATTTGGACCTGCCTCTGCGTGTAGGTCGCCTGAGGGCCTCTGTTCTTCACTCAGACAGGATGGGGTTAAAGGAGCAGCTGCTTCGGGGGCCCTGGCTCACTCAGGCGGGGGGAAGAGAGGGGTTCAGAATGCGGGGTGAGCCTGCGGCGTCAGAGGCCTGCATGTTATTGCAACAGCCTGAGGCGCGCCGTGTCTTCTCCTGGTGTAGTTGTCCCTGGATCACGGGACCCTGGCAGTGGCAGGCTGCACAGACTCCGGGAGGGGAGGTGTGGACAGTGACCTGTGCTTGCACACAGGCTTCTTGGTGACTGCAGCAACAGCCTTAGAGTCCCATGCCCGTCTCTGGGGTCCACACTGATAGCCGAGGCTCGCGCCCGTCTCTGGAGCTCCTTTAATCAGAGCTCTTAATCCCCTCTCCTCACGCACCAGGAAGCAAAGAGGGAAGAAAAAGTCTCTTGCCTCTTCAGCAGGTCCAGACTTTTTCCCGGACTCCCTCCCGGCTAGCCGTGGTGCACTAACCCCCTGCAGGCTCTGTTCACGCCGCCAACCCCAGTCCTCTCCCTGCGATCCGACCGAAGCCCGAGCCTCAGCTCCCAGCACCGCCCGTACCGGTGGGGGAGCAGACAAGCCTCTCGGGCTGGTGAGTGCCGGTCGGCAGCGATCCTCCATGCGGGAATCTCTCCACTTTGCCCTCCGTCCCCCTGTAGCTGCACTCTCCTCCCTGGCTGCAAAGCTTCTTCCCCCCTCCGACACCCGCAGTCTCCGCCCACGAAGGGGCTTCCTAGTGTGTGGAAACCTTTCCTCCTTCACAGCTCCCTCCCACTGGTGCCGGTCCCGTCCCTATCCTTCTGTCTCTGCGTTTTCTTTTTGCTTTTGCCCTACCCAGGTACGTGAGGAGTTCCTTGCCTTTTGGGAAGTCTGAGGTCTTCTGCCAGCGTTCAGTGGGTGTTCTATAGGAGCAGTTCCACATGTAGATGTATTTGTGGAGAGGAAAGTGATCTCCGCGTCTTACTCTTCTGCCATCTTGAAGCTCCCCCTGCTAATGGATCCTTGAATGCAGAAGTTAGTGTGGGTCATCTGTGTCTTCCCTTCTGCACCTACCCTGTGTTGTTTACACACCTGGAGTCCAAGAAGCAAATGACCAATCAGAGTTTGCTTTAAGAATCTTGCACTACTTCACACTCATTAAGATGGCTGTTAAAAAAAAAAGCCCAGAAAATAATGAGTTGTTGAGGAGGTGGAAAAATTGGAACACTTGTGCATTACTGGTAGAAATGTAAAATGGTGCAGCCACTTGGGAGAGTGGTATGGTGATTTCTCAAAAAATTAAAAATAGAATTACAATATGATCCAGTAATAATTCCACTTCTGGGTATATACCCAAAAGAATTGAAAGAGGTATTTGTACGCCCATGTTCATAAAAGCTTTTTTCATAATAACTTAAAGGTGAAAGCAACCCAAATGTTTATTTTTTTAAATAAATTTATTTATTTTATTTATTTACTTTTGGCTACATTAGGTCTTCATTGCTGTGTGCAGCTTTCTCTAGTTGTGGTGAGCAGGGGTTAGTCTTCTTTCTGGTGCACGTGCTTCTAGTTGTGGTGGCTTCTCTTATTGCAGAGCATGGACTCTAGGCACACAGACTTCAGTAGTTGTGGCGCTTGGGCTCAATTGCTCTGTGGCATGAGGGATATTTCCGGCCCAGGAATTGAACCCATGTCTCCTGCATTGGCAGGTGGATTCTTAACCACTGCACCACCAGGGAAGTCTCCCAAATGTCTATTGATGGATGAATGGATAAACAAATATGGTACACACATACAATGGAATATTATTTAACCTTAAAGAGGAAGGAAATTCTGATACGTTACACATGTGAACTTTGAGGACATTACGCTGAGTAAAATAAGCCAGTCCCAAAAGGAAAATACTGTATGATTCCACTTATATGAGGTATCCAGTGTAGTCAAATTCATAGAGACAGAAAGTTAGAATGCCGATTGCTGGGGCGAAGGGCAGGGGGAAATGGGGAGTTATTGTTTAATGGGTGCAATTTCAGTTTTGCAAGATGAAAAGAGCTCTGGAGATGGATGGTGGTGATGGTAGCACAGCAATGTGAATGTTTTTAATGTTACTGAACTATACACTTAGAAATGGTTAAAATGGTAAAATTTACATTATGTATATCTTTCTGCAATTAAAAAGAAGAGAGAATGTTATCTTAACAGCAAGTTGTATTGGAGTGGGGAGGCTGGGAGAAGTGAGACTACCTACAGGGTGCTGCAGATATCTCAAGGTAGAATGGAGGGGCAGGCCATACCTATGATCAGTGATGTTGGGTATAGATGGTAGAGCAGGGAGACAAGGATCTGAACGCAATTCCACTACTTCCTAGACTTGGAACATTGGACAAGTCACTTAACCTCTCTGTACCTCATCTATGAAATGGGTCATCCCAATAATAAATGCTTAGTTCAGTGCCAGGCACACAGCAAAGGCGTAGAGATTACTAGATCTCAACACCTCAGCATACATAGTGCCATGCTGCTCACAAGTGTGGGCAGAGGACCAGCTGCATCATTATCACCTGTGACCTTGTTAGAAATTAACATTCATAAGTCCTGCTCCAGACCTACTGCATCAGAATCTCCAGGGGAGGAGCTCAAGAATCTGTTTTAACCAACCTTCTGGGTGATTCTTTTGCCTTAGATGAAGTTTGAGAAGCCCTGGGCTGTTAGTACTGATGTTATGGCAACCATTACTCAGAACTAAAGAAAAACTTAGAGTCTGGGCTTAGCAACAGCTGGTTAAATTAGACTAATCTTCAGAGAACAGAATTTGGCAGAGGGAAGGCCATGGCTGTCACAGTAAACTTGGTCCTTGGACACAAACGTGATTTTATAAATCTTTAGGCAGCTGGCCCTGTGATGGGCAACTTCTGAGCACAGTGAGGGAGAGGACTGTCTGGCAGAGCAGTGTGCATTAATGCACAGGCAGAGAGGGTTCTTGCTATTTGCCAGGCAGTCAAATGAATCTATTGTCCCTAATTGGGGACCTGTTCCCACGGGGGGCAGCAAGGGAGGAGTGGGACAGAGATAAGGTGTCCATTCCACCTTTATCTCAGGGAGCTAGAGCTGACATTCAGTCTCTTTGCATGGCCAAGAAGGACAGAAAAACAACCTGACAACAATGAACACTGGTGCAGCCCTGGGAAAGTCAGTTCAGGGGGGCGATATAATTGAAATGCATGTTGCCTTTTGAAAGAGTGTCCAAGGAGTGCCTTGTCCTCAAGACCTCCTCCAATCAGGGGTGTATTCCTGGAAGAACAAGAAGGCCAGATAGAAAAGACATCGGGTTCCTGACTCCATGTCTCAAGAATGAATCTGTTACAGCTGCTCCATCTTCCAGGGGCTGGAGATGTTGATGTTATGCGGGCCAAGACACAAGACTCCAGACTCCATGAATCCTGCCCATTTAAAGCAAGGGATGCATAGCTCACCCATGAATGTTTAAAGACAGATCTGTAGTCACTGGAGGAGGCACAGTGTTCAGCTAGGGACATCATGGCTGGGAGGTCCTGGGGGAAGTCCCAGAAGGCATTTTGCAAAGGACATACCTTCTCTGGCATGGGTGCCTCTTGTCAAAAGAGCTTACTGTGGAAGCTTTGTGAGTGGTTCACAAGACAGGGTTCATTCATGCCCATGCCCCTTGTCCCCCAGCTCTGGCACAAAATCAAGGCATTCACCTCCATGCCCTTTTGGCAGCAATGGGGACCCACTGCAGGAGGCCATGTAGTAAATGGAAGGAAGGTCTAGCTAACTTGGGAGACAACACTGGCTGTTGTGACTCTGGGCTGCAGGGACACTTCAAAAGTTAAAACTAACAATTTGTACAATTCAGTGGCACATAGTACATTCACAATGTTTTGCAACCACTACCTCTATCTAAAAGAAACTTTGAGCCTAAGTGAGAAGAGAAAATTAGATAGATCCACCCATCACTTGGTGCGGGGGAGCAGTGCAGAACTGCTGTTTGGAGGAAGAGAGTGAGGTTGTTTGAATGTATTGGGAGTAAGAAGCAAGTCTTAGATGATCCCGTGGACATGGCAGGAGTTTTAGCCCTGAAGTTGGGGAGAGAAATGCAGCTGTATGATAATTGACAGTTAATCTCTGAACATGAAGGGATTGCTGGAGGCGGGGAATGGGAGGTGTCGGAGAGCAACTGAGAGAAGGAAGAGGACCCCGAGCAAAGGGTGAGAGTCCCTCACACTTATAGGAGAGAAAATGAGCCAGGGCAGGAGGCTGCCAAGCTTCTACACAAGGCCAAATGAGGTATTCTTTGAGACCAGGCATTCCTTCCCTTTGTGCTGACCTGAGAGATGTTAGGAGAGTGGAGAGGGGTTGCCAAAGCATGGCAGTGACTTTCCAAGATGTCAGTGTCAGCACTGTCAGTTCGTGCCCATGCTCCTTTCTTCTCCATTCCCCCAGTGTATTGGACCCCACTATGACTTCATTCTTCAGACTTTCTTTGAACAGAGATGCATTTTGTGAGGCAAACAGAGCAATAATGGTCCCAGTGGTTCCTGCAGCCAGGAGAAGAGCGTCACTGACCCCAGGCCTTGGGCTTTGGAGGCTCCTTTTTAGCCCTCACCGTGGCTCTCTCAGAGTGGGAAGAGACCGCCTGGCCAAGCATCTGGAAGACTTTGCGCTCTTCCTTTGACACCAGGAGTATGTACTCCCGGTATCTGGATTCCGGAATTCCCAACTCAGATACCGTAAGCATGCTTGCCGGGCCTGTCTTCCCAGTTGTGCACTGCACTGCCTTTGTGCACAGCCCTAGGTAAGAGGGGGACCAATGGGCAGCTTTTGTGCAGGGTGTGGTTAGATCTGAGGTGTGAGGATTGGGGTGTCCAGGCACATGTGTGAGAAGCCCCTCTGAGATTGGGTGAGGAGGGAGGTGCCACTGGGGGCTTCTCCCTGATCTGGTATGGAGTTCTGGGAGTCTAACCATGTCTTGCAGGCCTTTATGAGGGTGTGTATGTTAGTGTAGAACAAACACATTTCATTTAATAGTCTTGATTTATCATTTTACATATTTAGATGTGGGGTGAGCAGTTCCTCCTTGATCCTCTTGCCTTGAGGTCTACTGCAGGCCTGTATGCAATCTTCTTCTTGGGCCTAGACATAATTTTCAATGTGTTTGCTTCTCCTTAGAGCCTGAAATGTGTTGTCAGAAAATCTTTTTTTTTAAACCTTAAAGCCTGAGTTATGAGTCGGGTAAGTGACAACTGCATGTGTCTTTCTGGTTTCTCCACCACTCCCTTGCACAACACCCTTTCCTGGAGGGCTGGGAAGACAGATTCTTGTTTGTTTGTGTGTGTGTGTGTGTGTGTGTGTGTGTGTGTGTGTGAACAATCTTCCCCACCTCGGTCTAGAAACTGAAGGCTTGTGTTCATGTGCTGATAAGCCCTTTTAGGTGTTGGGGCCTCTAGAAATCTTCATCCATCCTCAGGCTTAGATTCCAACTTCTCAGGGATCCTGACCAACCATAACATCATGACAATCATCACCATCTCAACCACTGTCACCTGCCTCCCCTCATCTTCACTGCACCCTTCCTCAACCATTGCTACCACCACTACCATTGCCCCTCCAGCACCACTGCCTCATTACTTCCAATACCTCCCTTCCACCACCCTTGCCACCGTCATTATAAATAACACCACCACCACTATCAGCACCACTATTGCCATCATCACCACCACCAACATCACCACCACCACCACCATCACCATGCAATCATTCAATCAGCAAACACTTATTAGGAATCTACTTTGTGCCAGACACTGTTCTAGGCACTTGGGATACATCAATGAACAAAACAGACAATGCCCCTATATAGAGCTTACATTCTAGTAGGGGATGGGGGAAACCAAATAAACCATAAGCATAATATATAAGTAAACTATCTAATATAGTAGACTTAATAAATGGCATGGAAAAGAAGTAGAACACAGTAAGGTGGGTCAGGAGTGGGAGGCTGCAGTTTCACATAGGGTGGTCACGGACAGTATCTGAGTAAAGACATGAGGGGTGAGGGGGTTAGCTGTGCTAACTCATATCATTTACTGAAGGATTATTATGTTCTTTTTAACACACCTACTATTTTATAAATAAGCCTCTAAAATGATTGAAATGGCAAGAACTAAACTCCTTCAAAAGTGTTTTAACTCAGGCTCCAATCATATTAACATTTCACGAGCTACAGAAAAGCTTTGCTCTGGTTTCTTTTCCAACGCTGCCTCCTTGTGCTGACTAAAAGCAGTGCAGGGTCAACACACTCTAGCAGTGGTCTGGAATTCAAGAATCCATGGCTCTTACCTTGAGTGAGAAATCCCCACCTATCCCCAGACATCAACCCAGTAGATGTTCCAAAATACAGATAAAATATTGCAATGCAAGCATATTTTAAATTCCCAAATCCAATATGGGTAAGACCAATCTAAAAAATCCATTTTGCAAACATATAAATAAAATTCTATTTTGTTAACTATATTAACATTTATCAAATGTATTAATAATATTAATATAATGTCTTTTAACCAAATAAAATTTATACTCTGGATCAAGGAAAATTCTCATCAGGATTACATTAAGAAGAAAACTCAGAGAACACTGTATTGTTAATGAGAATTGAAAAAATTACAACTTATTCAGCATTTACTATATGTCAGACACTGTGTTGGTACTTTAGATTTATTCTTAATTAAATTTATCAGTATTCTATGAGGGGAGTATTACCCCCACTTTATCAATGACTTACATGAGACTCAATAAGACTATGAAGACTAGCTGGTAGATGAGCATTGAAGTTGAACTACGCTTTATTTAGTCCCAGATCTAAAGTCCTGGTAAATAGGTGTGATAGGTTATTTATAGAAAGTGTGCATTTTAAACCAAGGATCAACCTGCTACTTAGTATTGAGTAAAAATGAATAGCTGGGCACATTTTTAAAAGGATAAAATGCATCCATCTCAACCCAGACATGAGTACCAGGATTCATGGGAAAGCACTAGAAACATTCTTGTTTAAGTTAGGGAGGAGACAAGCAATCCACTAGCATCATATTTAATGTTCTTGGGGAGGTCAATGCAATTATAGATAAAAGAATAATTTTAGGAATTTAAAAATTAGAAAAGAGAAGATAAAACCATCAATATTTTGGAGAGAGTATATAATTGTATACTCAGAAAACCCCAAAAAATCGAATGAAAAAATCTTGCAGGTAGTGAGACAATCAGTAAAGTGGCAGGTACAAAATTACATATAGAACAAAATAGCCTCTAAATAGCAACTAGTTAGAATATAGTAGAAGAAGAGGTTCCATTTACCACAACAGTAAAAAAGATGAACGATCTGGTTTACATTTAAAGTGAAAGAACTATATGAACAAGACTTCACAATGCCTCTGAGAAGAAAAGAGATTTGTACAAATGGAAAGGCAAACCATGTTCTTAGATAGGAAAACTCAACATCATAAAAATCTCCCCAAGGGCTTCCCTGGTGACGCAGTGGTTGAGAATCCGCCTGCCGATGCAGGGAACGTGGGTTCGTGCCCTGGTCCGGGAAGATCCCACATGCCGCGGAGCGGCTGGGCCCGTGAGCCGTGGCCGCTGAGCCTGCGCGTCCGGAGCCTGTGCTCCACAACGGGAGAGACCACAGCAGTGAGAGGCCTGCGTACCGCAAAAAAAAAAAAAAAAAATCTCCCCAAGTTAATTTATAAATTTAAGGTGAGTATAATAAAAACACCAATAAGAGTTTCTTTTAAAAACTAGATTTATTAATTTTATTTATTTATTTATTTATTTAACATCTTTATTGGAGTATAATTGCTTTACAATGGTGTTAGTTTCTGCTTTATAACAAAGTGAATCAATTATACACATACATATGTTCCCATATCTCCTCCCTCTTGCGTCTCCCTCCTTCCCACCCTCCCCATCCCACCCATCCAGGTGATCACAAAGCACTGAGCTGATCTCCCTGTGCTATGCAGCTGTTTCCCACTAGCTATCTATTTTATGTTTGGTAGATTTATTAATTTTAATGTTCATGAGAAAAACTTGTAAGTATAGTTAGGAAACTATTGTTAGGAATGATGAGGGAGAGAATAACTCCATCCAATACTAAAATATATTACAAAATTATAATTACTGAAACATTTGTCAGAATGCATTTGTAAAAGAAAGTCAAGATAATAGTCCCATACACATGGGAAATTTACTATGTAATAAAGATGAGGTTTCAAGTAAAAAAGTGAGGATCATTCTAAGAAAGCATCTGGAAAATTGAGAGGCCATCTGGAAAAAAGTAAAATTAGAGCTACACCTCTTATCTTTTCTTGCTGGGCTAAACCTGGGTAGATGGGAGCTGGGCAGCCACCACAGGGTCTAGTCTTGTTGAGAAAAGCTGTGTGAGAAACAATGAGGAGGACACAGGCAGACACAAGGATGGAAAGAGAGAGGCTGATGATGTTCAGGTTCCTGCCCTGATTAAAGTTTGTTACACCAGCAAACAGATCTCCCTTCTTGACATAAGCTTCTTCTAACTGCGTACCTGTCACTTGGAACCCAAGAATTCTGACTTGTCCACAATGTGGTATTGTCTTTGTTTTAGGCTTGAGGCCTAAGGTTGCCCATTAAGACAAGACTCTTGTCCCAGTTCAGTGCCTTTTCCCCCATGAAACAGCATGCCCAACTGCTTGTAAGGAAGAAGACTTGTACACACTGCTGAGATGTCTCCTGGAGCACCGCTGAGGAGACCCAGAATTTGGCAGCATCTACCTCTGGAAAACTTATGGAACAGAAAAAGCAGAATCTGGAGAAAATTTCTACCTTTGTGTAGGAGATGTAATTGCCCAAAGTGAAAACATGTTGGTTCCATCCTCATCCTCCTCAGAGGTTATCACTGACATCAAAATCACAAACATTTTTGGCATTATCAAGAATACTTTGAGTAATTGGCTGATATATAATTGATGAAATGTAAATATTCACTCTAAGTAACAATAATTCTCAAAGTATTAGAAAATACATAGTCATAATGATTTCTATGAATATGATAATATAAGTTGTGTTTTAAGAGAAGTCAGACTAAAACTTTAGACAAGAATAACATGGTAGTTGGGAGGAAGCTAGATTAAGACAGAATTTAAAGAAGTGAAAATTATGTATTTTGTTGAAGAAAGATACAGATATTGCTTAGATTTTTGTGAGAAATATGTAAAAATGAGAAATATTTTACAAATATAAATACCATATGAATGAAAAGAAAATATTTGTTCTCCAAATAGGAAGGGCAAATAAAAGATAATAAAGGAAGCATGTGTAATCAAACAAGTCAGGGAAGGAGAAAAACATAAGCAAAGGGGAAGAAGGTAAATAGAAAACACAAAATAAAATGGTAGAAATAAGTCCAATATAATGATACTCATAATAAAAGTAAACAGGTAATACTCACCTAAGAGTTATCTAATCTATATACTCAGAGATTTTCAAATTAGAGCAAAAGCAACAATTACAGAAACAAAGTCTAGCTCTATGTTTATGAGAAACATATAAATCAAGGAACGCTGAAAGGTTAAAATTAAAGGGATAAAAACCAGGCAAATATTAACAATACAAAAAAAATAGTGCAGCAATACTAATGTCAGATAAAATAGAATTTAATGAGAAAAGCAGTAAAAAATACAAAGAAGGATATTTCATACTGATCAGAGAAACAGTCCACCAAAAATCATGCACAGGTTATCCTGGGTGTTTCTGTGAGGGTGTTTTTGGATGAGATTAATATTTATTTATTTTTTAAAATTTGTTTCTAGTAGTTACTCCTTCATTTTAAAAAAACAAATTTTATTGGAGTATAGTTGCTTTACAATGTTGTGTTAGTTTTGTTTGCTTTTTTTTTTTAGGCCTCACCATGCGGTATACAAGATTCTAGTTTCCTGACAAGGGATCAAATCCATGCCCCCTGCACTGGGAGCACAGGGTCTTAACCACTGGACTGCCAGAGAAGTCCTGAGTTTAACATTTAAATTGAGTAAATCAGATTGCCCTCCCTAATCTAGGTGGGCCTCATGCAATCAGTTGAAGGCCTGAATAGAACAAGAGGTTGACCCTCCTTCCAGTAAGAGGGGACCCTTCTAGCTTGACTGCCTTTGACCTGGGACATTTTTTTTTTTTCCTGTTTTGGTTTATATTGGAACTGTAACATCAACTCTCTTGGGTCTCAGGCCTTTGGTCTGGGACTAGAACTATACCATCAGCATCTCTTTTGGGCCTCCAGTTTGCTGAATGCTGAACTTGGGACTTGTCATCCTCCATAATAACATACTCTATTTCCTATATCTATATTTATATTTATATCTATATCATCTTCTATATCTATCACTCTTATTGGTTGGGTTTCTCTGGTGAAACCTGACTAGTGAAGGGGGAAATAGATTTCCTTGATTCTCTGATGCTTCCAGACTGCTGTATGTGGGCTAGGCAGGTTCCAGTAGCCATGCAACAAAGAGAAGCAGGAATGAAGACAAACCATGGGCAGGAGTACAGGAAAAAGAAGCATCAAGGGAACATGCGGTGGCACGGATCTGCTACACATGTCATAACTCATTCATTGATGTTACTCCAAGTTCATGACATAGGTATACAATCATCCCCATTCCACAGATGAGAAAGTTGAGGCACAAGAAAAGTAAATAATCAGTGACACCAACTCAGTAGTGTCAGATCTGGCATTCAGAACAAGGAAATTTGTCTCTGGAGGAAAGATGTGAAATATTCTGTTAAGCTACTAGTAAAGGGAGTAATATTCAGTCATTAACACCCCAGTGAGGCTTTGCTAATTCAAGTGTGGGACAGGGGCAGAGTAAAAGAAATAGGAGGGGTAACTGAGAACAGGAGAGAGGAGAAATGCTTGGAAAGAGGAGGTGGCATGTGAAATCCTTGCACGGACCAGGGTGTTCTCCAGTGTGAACTATAGAGGGATGGCAGTAGGGACGATCTCTGCAGACACTGTCGTCTTCCTGGAACACCCTCGAACACCTGGTGTCAGCAACTGCCCTCTCAGCCTAGGCAGGAACCACTGAGAATGCTCAAGCCTCGGCTGGCTGAGTGCCCAGCAGTCTGGAGGTGAGAAAGCACACCAGCTTCAAGTATCAACAGGATTGCGTTATCTGAGGAAGTCAAGGAAGCCAGGGAGACCCAACAGTCCCCTTCAGGCTGTCTTCAGAGAAGAGGCTCCGCTGGAGGCGTTTCCTTAGAGCCTGGCAGCTCTGCCTCACATTAAAGACACATCCCCCTAGGAACTGCGCAGCCCCCTCTTCCCAACCCTGCCACCTCCTACCCCTAACATGTGCTGCCTGCCCCCGTATCTCAGTGCAAAGTCTGACAGTGCTGGGGCAAGGAATTGGCATTGTTGGGCCCAGAAAGGGTGTACATTGGGACAAGTAAACAAAATCTGAAGACAGACTTTTACATTTAAAACCTGGACAGTGTTTCTGTTTGCTTTGGGTTGAATGTAGTTTTTTAAAGGGGTGGTGGTGGTGAAGTACAGACACACACTTTAAAGGTGAGCTTTGTGGCTCACTGTCTTCACAGATCCAATGGTTTCCTCTGTATAGAATATTGCCCATCTAAAGCAAGCTCTTTCAAAGGGCTACCTCATCCAGGAAGTCCCTGCCAGCAGGAGGACCCTCTGAAAGCCCACGCAGTCAGGGGCTCCCCACCTAATTGGGCCTTCCTCCTTCTGCGGGGCAATGCCGTGGGAATACACTTGGCAGGAGCCAGCCCCTGTCTCTGCCCTAAACCCTGAACCATTGCAGAGGGGGCACTGTTACATGCCCCCTGCCTTTGCAGCTAACCAAGGCCTCAGGCTCCCTGTTTCTGGATTAAGAATTGTTTTCTCCTCCACTTGGAAATGTGTCTACCTGGAGCACAGGAAGGCCAATCACTGACCTGGAATTCCTAGAACTGTTTTGATATCAGCCTGCAGGTCAGAGTTGGCTGCAGGTAGATGCACTTGTGAGAGTGACTTGAAACAGATTGGGCCATTTGGTGAAGGGGGCTTAGGGAAAAGGTGAAGGGGATTAATATTCCTTCCAGGCACTCTCTTGGTCCCTGGAGTGAGTGTTTACAGAAGAGAAATAAAGTCAGATGGGGAAACTGAGGCCAGGAAGGGGAATTGTCCTAGCCATGGTCACACAAGTAATCAAATACAATTTAGATACAGATAAATTTATTGGACCAATAGGTCATATTTAATCCTGGCAGCTGTCTGGCTTTGGGCAACTTGTTTAACACCATGGAGGCCTTCATGTCTCCATGCGTAAAATGTCAAATTTCTATGGTGTGTGGTGTAAAATGGGGTGTAATATTGCAAAAAGCAATAAATAGAGACCTGCCTCTGTCTCTGCCAATAAAACTCTTGGACCCAGCCAGTCACTGTGAGGACCTCAGTTTTCTCATACAGAAATGGGACAACAATTCCTATGACCAAACAGCATTCGTCACCAGAATGAAAGAGTTGTGTACTATCAAGAAACAAACATTTTATACATCAAATCCATAGGAAACTTTAGGAAATATATGGTCAACTCAATATATCCTGAACAAAATCAACTGCAATTCAATCATCATTACTAATAGGAAACTCAAGGTAAATCAGGAGCAGAATAGTACTCCACAACACTATAAAAATACTTACATACAGTCAATGCCATTCTTTACATTTAAACAACACAAACATTCTTGTTATAAAAGACAAAAACCAGAAGGCAGAGTCTATTTTTTCTTAGTTTGATGATTTGAAAGTTCTGGACATTTTAATAAAGAAATAAATTAGAAATAAGACTTTTTCACATTTGGAAAGAAGGAAAGTTTTTTTTTTTTTAACATTGTCATTATTTGAAGATGTTATGATCCAATTCTAGTAACTAAAAAAATCTATTGCAAACACTATGTTAAAAATGAGATAGTAAATAAGGTGGTTGGATACAAAAGCAATATATCACAAAAGTGTTTTTCTATGTGCCAACAATTACAAGCTGGAAAATTTCTGTTTACAAAAACAGCAAAGTATGAAATGCTTAAAAACAAAACTTACAGAAAATGTTCTAGCTCTCCATTGGGGGAAACATTAAAAGTTTCACTGAGAAGCTTAAAGAGAAACCTTAATAAGTAAAACATCAAATTATGGTCCTGGATGGGAAACCTAAATAATATAACAACATAGATTCTTTTCTGTCATTTGTAATTTAAAAATAATTCTAATGAAAAATCTCAACGGGACTTTTATGGCAAATTATTGAAATGATTCTAAACTTCTGTGTTAACTGGAAGAACAAGCAAGTAAGAATATTTTCTTAAAAATGAGGGCAAATTTGCTCTCCCAGATTAAAACATATTACAAATTATAACGAATAGAACAGTATGAATCTGAATTAAGACTGATGGAGCAATGGTAGTAAAAATATAACTTCAGGAATAAAGTCAGCATTCATTAGGTTGACTCATATGAAAGTGATGAGATTCAATCGGTTTTGACATATAAAGACATTGATTTCATAGGATTCCACCTAATATATAATGCAAGAATCATCTCATTTAGTTCAGAGTAGGTACTATTTACATGCTTATTTTACAAAAGAGGAAGCTGAGACACAGAGAGGTTAAGTAACTTTCTGGTGATCACATAGTCAGTGAATGGTGAAATCAGGTGAATCTAGGCAGCCTGACTCCATAGCCTATGCTCTTCACCACAATGCTAGACATAATAGTGAGAGATACAAATTGGTGGGAATAACTAATTTGTTTAAAAATGGTTGTGGGAATACTCACTGTGTATTAAAACAATCAAGAAAGACCCTTACTCACCAAGCCACAAAAATAAGTGATAAACAGATCAAAAGTAAAATGTAAAAATCAAAGTATTAAAACATAAGGAAAAAATACAGATGAATAAGAGAGGTAGTGGTTAGGATTCTAGGATTTCACTGCTGTGGCCCAGGTTCAATCCTGGGCATGTAAGGCAGCTAAAAAAAAAAAGAAAAGAATACTAAATTGAGCTCAAGTGAGAAAGTCTTTTCTTGGAAACGTTCATTCACTTTGATCTATTAATTTCACTTCCAGGAATTATCCTATAATAATAAACATAATTTTGCACAAAGACATGTATGATGAGGCACATCATAGCCTCATCTGGACACAGGGAGGTCTGCATGGGATGAACTGGATAAGTATTTCAGTACCTTAGGTAAGCTTCAGTGACCATGGCTCTTGCACATACCTAACAGTGTTAAGTGTGAAAAATGTACACGGCTTCAGGCTGGATGCAAACTTAGCTTTCGCTTCTGTGAGAGAGCGGTCCCGAGTCCCGGACAGAATCTACAGCACACTGTGTATTTGCAGTACAGTTCTGTTTCAGTCACTGAGGCCAATCGACATTCAGAGTCTGCCCAGCGATGCTTTCGCGAGGCTCCTTGACGACGGGGACACTCGACCTAGGCAAAGCAGAAAGGAGT
>RJWK010050986.1:0-16098 GCA_004363435.1 Platanista minor | reverse complement strand
GAAAGAAATGAGTCTAAACAGACTAATGACAAGATGTAGACAGTTCCCCGTGGAGGACAGAAAGTTTGAAAAGGATGGGTCTAAGCAGAAAGTGGGCATGATTCTGACAAATGAAGAGCATGTTTATGGAGGTTCATGAGAGGCTGGGGGGATGGAAGAAAAGGGAAAATCCTTAAGGAAGACAGTGACTCCAAAATCGTGTTTAGGCCATGGTGCAATCTCACCTGGGGCCCATTCCACCTTCCTCTGCTTCTTGTACTGTTTGTCCACCGCAGTCACCTTCTCAGGGACACTTGGTCTCCACAAGCTATTTTTCTTGGAGTCCCTTCCAGGTCTCCCAGTGTGATGAAGGATTTTAATGCCCTGGGGCCACTACTATAGAAGTCTATTTGCAAGGTGGGTTAATGGAACCAAAATGACAAATGTTTTTCTGCACCGCAGAGACCTAATCAGTTAGCTCAAACATGGAACTCCTGAGCTAGCCTTGAAATGAGCTGCTAAGAGACTCTCATCCATCTTCTGTTTGAAGCCTTCCAGGTCTCCATCCCCTGTGATATATTGTCAGTTTCCACTAACAGCCTGGAGTCCCATAGCACTTACTCTCTGAAGGACCTTGGCTGTTCTCGAGAAACCTATTAAATGAACAAGTCAGCAGAGCTTCAATAAACAATCAGATTAACAGCCCAGTGGGAGAGTGAAAATCCCACAAGTGATAGATTTAAAACCCCACTAAGTCCCAAGTTGTGGGTCAGCAGAAGAATTTGCCTCCAAATGTTTTTTGGGCAAAGAGCCATTACATTACCTGGTGGTCTCTGTGTGGGTTCCTTTTACATTTAGTCCTATTTGAGAGTATCAAAAAAGGCATTTTCTGGATGACAGGACTTTGTGTTTTATAATGCTCTGTGAGCCAAACCCAAAACCTTCCACATTTTTAAAATTAATGTAGCAAAAAGAAAAATATATGTACTTGGGGTTGGAGCTACTACTCAGATTTGAAGGACGTTTAACTCCAGTGGATGCCTTAAGTATAGAGGTCTCCTGGCAAGGGCTTCTCCCTTTCTTTGGGGGAGAAGCCAAGCTATTCCAAGGCCTTCAAGTCTTCAGCCAGCTCAGCTAGCATGAAGGGTAGGCAAATGGTCACACAAACACTAAACCCTGAATGCAAGAAGAAAGATTCCTTCCACCTCAATGAAAAGTCAGTTGGTGAACAGCCACCAGGAAGGTCACGTAGATGACTCCTGTATATGAATTAGAAATCTGGAATTGCAGGGAAGCCACCCATAGAGGTGCGGTAAGCTAAGAGCACACCTTCTTTGCCTGTGGACAGCCTCCAGGAAGACAGAACCAAGAGTCAGAACACGGAATGCTGTGGCTGAGTGTTGCTAAGGAATCTCACCTACCTCAAGAAGGACTTCCCTAGCTGGGAGCTACTTGGGAAGGTCAGCCAAGCCATGGTGGGGTAAGAACTCACCCTGGGAAAAGTGGCCAGACACTGCCAAGGAAGAACGTGGGGATCCATTGACTCCCTTGGTAAGAAAGATAGTCACACCCCGATGCTGGTGAAACCACTCATTTGAAGAGTGCAGTCAACTCTTGAATTCAGATACCAGTGCTGGGCTCTGGGATTTGGCCAGTACAGTTGCATCTCCCTCCTGCTGCCTATGACGTGGTCACTGCATCATGTGGCAGGTGCTATCGCTTGCTGTTCCCCAAACTGTTACACAGTAGTTTTTCCTCGCTGGCAGAGGTTTATAAAGGCCAACAATGCCAGATGATTCTTTTCCAGCATCCTTGAAGCCAGAATTTATTTCACAGGACTTAGGGGGAGTGTAGAGTGGGTTTTCAGAGGAAGGTTTCTTCTCCCTGTGAAAGAAGGAATGCCCCTTTCATTCCCTGTATTAGTGTCCAATGGCTGCGATAACAAATGACCACAAACTTGGGGGTTTAAAACAAGAGGAATTTATTCTCTCATAACTTTGGGGGATAGAAGTGCAAAATCACATCACTGGGTCAAAAGCAAGGTGTTGAAATAACCATCTCCCTCCAGAGTTGCTAGGGGACCATCTGTTTCTTGCCTCTTTCAGCTTTGGAGGCTGTTGGCATTCCTTGGTTTGTGGCCACATCACTCCAATTCCTGCCTCTGTGTTCCCTTTCCTTATTCTCCCTTGGGAATTTTCAAAACTTACAAATTCCAAGAAAATTTAACAACCTAATCCCAATTCCAAGGATTTTTTTTTCCTTTCACATGTTCCCCCACCCGGTTTTTAAACACAGTAGCGGTACCTGATAGTATATATGGGGCTCTAATTCCTTCCCAAAACACTAGACAGGATGGAAATTAACTGTCAAAAATTCATAAATTATTTATGCCTAGAAATCCTGTTTCAGCAGTTTCTCAATAACCAAGATAAGTAAACCCTTTCATTCATGAGTCAGTGTGACTTAACTATTTATTCCAGAAAATTATTTCCCAGGAAAATGAGATTCTTTAATAATCATTGGACTGTGTAAGGAAACTCCTGCAAATACATCTGTCCAGTTTGCTGAAATGGAGAAGCAGTTCCCCTAACGAGACCATAGAGGGCGCCACTGGGCAACCCCCCCTCACTGATCGCGCAGTAGTTCACTTTCTTGATTCACACTTCAAGACGCATGCTTGTTGCACCTACCAACCCAAAATATATGATGTCATAAATTTTGTCCAGTTCACAATCAGTCCTCTGCCTTGAAAGACCTGCCTTAAACCCCTTGATACCTGCCCCGCACCACCGCCCCCCCCATCCCAGCAACAAAATCCTGCAAATGACCTCTGGGGGCCTCCCCTCTGGGACATAAAACTCTGCCAAAGTGGAGTTCCCCTTCGCTGCAGTGGGTCCAATAAACTTGGCTTTGCTTGATCAGTAGATTTTTCCAGTGGTCGTTTGGGGAGTTGATGGCAAACCTCTACCAGTTTGCAAGTTCAGTTTGTTTCTTTAAATAGTATGAAGTTCCAAACTCTGGTCTGGACCGCGAGGAGGACAACTGTAGGTGAGGGTTTGTGAATGGCTGCTCTTACATGACATTTTCCCTTTCGGTTTCCCGGAGGCCACGCTGGGGGTTCCCGCTCCCACGATGCAGAAAGCAGTTATTGGGAAGGTAGGGAATTGGGAGCCTTGTTTATTTTGTACTCCCGGTGCCTGGCATAATGTTTAGTTTCCATTTGTTTCCCCAAATGCTTCTAAAGCTCCAATTCTGAGAATAACTCTTGAGAATGTAGCAGCCCTACATTCTAAAGCAAGGTACTAGGCACATTATTTAAGGAGTTACGAAATAGCAAAACTAGTCTTGTAACCTCTACCCCAGCACCCATCCCCAGCTTATAAATGAGAAGACTCCATGTCTGAGAGTAGGCTTGGGGAGCCCCACTGGGTAGAGAGTTGCTGACCTTGTAATGACAGCTATTACATTTTCTGCCCTGTTTCACCTGATTTGTAAAATCTGTTTATATTGGGACCCACAGTTGAAAATACTTTTTACCTTGAGTCTCAGTGCACGAATACGTGTGTGTGTGTGTGTGTGTGTGTGTGTGTGTGTGTATAAACTGAAAGTTTTCATAAAATAATGGCTACCCTTGTTACATGTAGTGTACTCTGATACTCTGATATTTATTTCTATTCCAATTCATTGTATTCTTTTTTTTTTTTTTTTTTTTTTTGGCTGCCTGGCATGTGGGATCTTAGTTCCCTGACGAGGGATCTAACCCCCGTGTCCCCGGTAGTGGAAGTACAGAGTCTTAACCACTGGACCACCAGGGAAATCCCCTTCATTATTTTTAAAATGTAGCTACCAACCCCTAAATGAATTTGACAACCAATGGACCACAAATTCCAGGTTAGGAAACTCTCTCAGAGATACACCTACAGAAATCGGAGAATCTAATGAAACAGCAGCCAGTTTCTTAGTCCATGCGAGGTGATGGGGATCTCAGCTTTAACTCCGCAATTTCAGTCCAGAGGAGTCATGGAGCCAAAGTGAGTCAGGCTGAATTGACTTCAGGGCTCGCTAATGAGTCACAATCCACGGAATGAAAAGCAATAAAAAACCCTGCTTCATTCCTAGACTTCATTGGGGTTGCTGATTGCCAGATAGGGTTGGGAGAAATAAGAGCCAGTAAACCTCTCCCTGACATGGCCACTTAATCCTTGTGACACAGTTTTTCACAATGTGTCCCTCTTTCCTTTCTCCCGTAGATGGTGATTCTAAAATCCAGGGTGTACAAATAAATAGAAAATGTATTCCAGTGCTCCTGGTAACTGGAGGAGAAACGGTTCTCTGGATTCCCAGTTGAGGACAGGAACAGTGAATGTTCTAGTGGGAAGAAAGAGTCTTTTTTTTTTTTTTTTAATTGAAGTATAGTTGATTTACAACCTTGTGTTTGTTTCTGGTGTACAGCAAAGTGATTCAGTTATATAACTAAAATATATATATATATATATATATCACATATATACACATATATGTGATACATATTTTTCAGATTCTTTTCCCTTATAGGTTATTACAAGATATTGACTATAGTTCCCTGTGCTAAATTGTAGGTCCTTGCCGTTGATTTTATATATAGTAGTGTGTATCTGTTAATCCCAAACTCCTGATTTATCCCACCCCTCCCTTACCCTTTGGTGACCATAAATTTGCTTTCTATGTCCGTGGGTCTATTTCTGTTTTGTAACTAAATTATTTGTAGCATTGTTTTTTATTCCCCATATAAGTGATATCATATTTGTCTTTGTCTGACTTACTTCACTTAGTATGCTCATCTCTAGGTTCATCCATGTTGCTGCAAATGGCATCATTTCATTCTCTTTTTATGACCGAGTCATATTCCATTATATCTATGTGCCACAACTTCTTTATCCATTGAAAGGGTCTCTGCTTGGAGAGGAGTGTCTCCATCCCACAGCATGGCTAGATACTGTGTGACAGGCTTTGCCTGGGATACGCCCGTGTGTCGATGCAAACACTTTTTACCATTATCTTCCAGAGAAGAAAGACCTTTGTCCGTATTTCCCATATTTCCTGAGAAACTGCAATGTAGAAAGTTTTTTCACGATTCTAAAAAGTCCTATAACCATGAGAGAGGAGCAATATTGTAAATATGTCCTTCACTTTCCACTGAGAAAAACAGCAAATATATGTAAAATCAGGAAAAATAATTTTCATAATTCCAGCTGTACACAAAGCTCTTTTCCTATCTCTTCAGAAACAAAGACCCCACTGGCCCATTTCCTAACCTGCTCTGACTTCTCCCATGCAAATAGAATTTCACACTTAGAGTCAGACATTCACAGGGGTTGTTGAATCTCATTTGTAAAAAAATCAAATAGATTCTGAGTCCATGATGAATGACAAAAGCCAGGAAGTAGGGACAGGATAAGAGAAATGTTCCTACGGATAGCAAAATTGATTTTGCCCGAGCAAGAACATTTAGTTCTGAAATCAAGTTAACGATGAAGTTCCCCAGACATCAGGGGCTGAAAAGAGAGCAAACAAACAAACAAACCCTGAAGACATGTGTGCACGCAGCTGGTTCAGAAACCGCCTCGTGGCCCAAACTTTCCAGGCAAGGCCACTGGACCACCCCTCCCCTCTTCCCCACTGACTCTTTGTCACACACTTCAGGGTTGTTTCCTTTATTTACTCAAGGCCACCAACCACGTTTCCCTTAGCTTGGGGACTGCTGAGTGCTGGGGACAGGAGAGAACCCATTGTGGCTTTCCCTGGATTAACACCCCCCAAGAGTGGTTCTGTGCCTTCCCCAGAAGTGCTGATAGCGTCTGGGAGGGGGAGTAATGAATGCAAAGATAGAATGGCCCAAAAAAAGGGACATAGAACCTCACAAAGACCCTCAGACAGCTGCCTGACAAACACTACTCGGTAGCTGCTTCAAGAACCCCGACAGAGTGAAACTCTCCTGAGGCAGGGAAATCATTTTTGAAAACATAACTAATAGGTTCCTTTATTACTTAATCTTACAACAGCACTAGGAGAAAAAGCTCATGGAACGTTTCTCATCATACAGATAAAGAAACTAATCGGAGAAGTGGAGATTTACTTAACGTTCCTCATCTAGTAAGTGGCAGAACCAAGACTCAAGCCAGTTATAAGGCCAAGCTTAATGTTCTTTCCTTGGGCTTGTCAGGGGCAGAAGAAGAGCAATGACATAACGTGTGTAACAAAGCACTGGGTGACAGGCCTGCCTTCAAGTCCTAGTTACAATCGCAGCATCCCATCCAGGGCTGAGATGCTGATATGAGAGAAAATATTTCACTTCTGGGAGAGGGGAAATTATATTAACCCTCCGTTGCATTTTATTCAACAACATTTACCTATAAAACTTCATTTGGAATGAAGTCATGTATTCAACAATTTGGGGATGAAGTGATTTGACCCTAAAGGCCTGTCATGTTTATTTTGAGAAAGAACGTGCCATCTATTTGGGTCCTCTTGAGAAGGTCATTTGACTTAATTTTAAAGAGATGCCTTAAAACAGAGAAACATTCAGATGTACAACCTGTATCATTTCTGAAGTCTTTCTAGTGAAGAATGTCCTGAGTTCTGAGTCCAGTGAGGTCCTGGATACTCTGTTTTGTGCAGTTGGCCTAGCAGCCTCTCTTGGGTAGGGAACTTGTGTGTGGTTTACACAATGTCCCCCTTTGGAGCTGGGAAGATTTTAATCTACTGTTTCTTCTTTACTCACTTTAGAAACATTGAGCTGAGCGCTGTGTGGTGCCTGGGTGTTGGCGACACACTGGTCTCTGCTCTCAAACAATCAGACAAGTGGAGGAGGACCAAGCTATAAACAAGGCCTGACGATGTAAGGCAGTGGGTGGCTCAAAGCACATGTGCTGGTAAGCGACAGACCCTGGGTGGATCCCAGCTTCAGGGCTCCTATGACTTTGGGCAGTGTCTTAACTGGGCTGAGTTCATTTTCTCGTTTATAGAAGCAAGTAATAATAAGACCTACCACACAGTTTCCTTGTGAGGAGGAAACAAGCAAGTACATGTGAAAAGCTAGGCATCACCTAGCACGTAGTAATATCTCAATAAATATCAGCCTTGACAGAGGAGAATCAGGAAAGGCTTCCCAGTTCCCTGATGGTCTAATGTTAGGATTCCAGGCTTTCACTCTCATGGCCCGGGTTCAATCCGTGGTCCGGTTATTGGGGAATTGAGATCCTGCAAGCCATGCAGCTCGGCAAAAAAAAAGGAAACGCTTCCCAGAAAAGGCGACACCAGAGCAAGGAGAGGCAGCATAATGAGCAGAGCTTCTCAACCGGGGGCACATTTAGCAATGTCTGGAGACATCTTTGGCTGTCACAACTGGGGCAGTGGCGGGGTAGGGGGAGCAGTGAATGCTACTGGCCTCTAGTGGGTAGAGGCCAGGGATGCTGCTAACCTCCAATGCACAGGATGGCCCCCAGCAAAGAACTGTCCAGTCCAAATGTCAGTTGTGATGGGGTTGAGAAACCCTGATTTAGAGCGTGGATTCTATAGCCAAAATACCTGGGTTTTGTAGGGGAGGGAAGTCTTGTTTCTCTTCTCTCTTTGTTTTAATAACAGGAGGCTACCAGTTAAGCTGACAAAAGGTCAACAGGAGGAAAAGGGTGATTCATATTGCACACAGGGGTCTAGAAAAGAAGTAGCTGCTGCGTTAAATGGTTACAGTTAAAGGCTTATATGTACACCTAACTTAGCAGAGGAAAGGGAGGGGGAGAAAGGCTTCTAGGGAAAGAACAAATAGGCATCTTTAGGTCTATCTCCTTAGAAAAATAGGAGATAAAGTTTGTCATAACGTTTGTCTGCACAGGTATCAGTGGTCTTTTGTCTTCCGCAGGACCACAGATCTACCCCAAAGAGGGATCTATGGTAGGTTTACTTCTGGGAGTAGAAGTTGCCCCTTAGAGGGAATTTATGGCAGCCCTAATTTCTCAGAAGTCTCTGCTTTTGGTCAGATAAGGGAAGCTCTGAGAAGACTTGTTTCTGCATCTATTGAATTTCAAATATCTTCAGCTTAAAATAATCTTTATCCCAACTCTGAGGTTCCAGGTGGGACATGACAGTTTAAATTCTGGCTCTGTCACTTACTAGCTGTGTGACTTAGGGCAAGTTACTGAACCTTTCTGTGCTTCAATTAACTCATATGTAAATGGAGAAATTGAGAAAACTTATTGGGTTTTTTTTTTTTAATTAATTAATTTATTTATTTTTGGCTGTGTTGGGTCTTCGTTGCTGCGCGCGGGTTTTCTCTAGTTGCGGCGAGCAGGGGCTACTCTCCGTTGTGGTGCGCAGGCTTCTCATTGCGGTGGCTTCTCTTGTTGTGGAGCACGGGCTCTAAGTGCACAGGCTTCAGTAGTTGTGGCACACAGGCTTAGTTGCTTCACAGCATGTGGGATCTTCCTGGACCAGGGCTCGAACCCGTGTCCCCTGCATTGGCAGGCAGATTCTTAACCACTGCGCCACCAGGGAAGTCCACTTATTGAGTTATGGGTAAATATCTGGAACATACTAAGTACGACATTTATACCTACATAAATTCCAGTGTCCAAATCCTAATGGATATTTTCCCCAAAATCAGGAGTAACGACCTCTTTCTATGCCTTATATAGCTTCCAGACAGATCACCCTCAGTCCCGTGGAGTTCTAGCGTGTCTTTCCTTTGGCCTCTATATCTTTAGCCAAGTCTCAGCCTGGTTTACTTGGCTCTGTTAGTCCAGCATGATTTAAAACTCACATATAAGAAGTGCAATGTACAAACATGGAGCATCCTGGGATGCCGCTGGAGAAAGGGCAAATGGGGCAGGGTGGATACAGAGCTGGGGGACCATTACTAGCATCTCTTTTGCAACTTCCGCTTTTATTATTTTGTGTTTACTCTCCATTTTCCCTTTCTGTTCAGGACTCATATCCCCAACACCTCTAAAACTTTCCTCTGCGATTTTTCTTAAGAACTATCATGATAAGGCTTTATAGCTTCTTACTGTTCAAGGGCATTTTAGAATAATAATCTGTGCTTGGATAGTTGAAGGATAGATGAGCAGTCAGATTCTTGGATTTCTTTATGATTTCTCTCTTAGCAGAGCAAAAGGCCACCTGGACCAATGGTGTATTTATACAAGCACCTGCACGTGAGCCATTCATAAAAGAAAAAGATTAGAATCGCCAGCATCTATGGCAAGCGAGTTCAGAATGGAACATATTTGAAACAGGATGATTCTTTTTATTCTCTGAATATTTCTCCCCCACTTTTTTCTTCCATGTTCCTTGTGACTATCAAAGTCTGTCCTTCGGGCTGTATGCTTTCAGAGATTTCATCTGAGTCTTCTGAAAACTTTCTGAACCTAGGTAAGAATCCAATGGTGGCCGTGAAATTTGAATTCACTCAGGGGCACTGTCACCCCTCTTCCGAAGCAAAGACGGTTTTCAGCCTCCTTCCGGATCATTTTCACTGTATCATTTCTTGTTTGTTTCAGTCCTTACACCAGAGAAACATTTTTCAAAGCATCAACACCAACTGAAAGGTCAACCAAATCCAGAAATTGTATTTAGGGTACTCAGAATAGGATGAGGAGAAGAGACCAGCTCCACAATACATTTGAAATGTAGCCCATCAAGTTGCTTGTTTACTTTCCTTAGACAGCCAATCCCAGACGGGCCATCAAGGTCATTAGCAAAAATACTTGCTCTCTCGCCTATAGCATCTTCCAAAAATTTGACATCGATGAACCCAGTTCCTTATAAAAAAGGCTCTGACAGGGACTAGGTTGCTTTTTCTATCTACTATTCTTATGAAATAAGTTGTGGAATTGGAATTGGTTACTGGGGCAGATTTACAGACTTTTGTGATTCACCTTCAATCAGAGCTGATTTTACAAAATAGAGTTTAAAATGTCTCATCATAAAACAGCTTCCTGTGCAAATATGTTCCATGATTCTAAAAATGGGACTGCTCTGGCAGGATCAGAAGAACAAGTATATATGTTTCCAGGGCAAAATTCAACCTGAGAGAATAATTCCTTGTTTTCTTTTATAAATAAACACTCAGGGGCTCTTAGTAAGTAGTCCTGGGCTCATTTGTTTTTTGTTTCTGCTGCTGCTTTTTCTTTTTCCGGCCTTCTCCGTCTCTTTCTCCCCCTTCTTTACAAAGACCTTAAGAAGACTGACATTTCTCTTGCTTCCTTGTTTCCTATTTGCGATTCTGACCCCGAGGTTATTGGGTTTTCATGAGGTTACTAGTGTTGGGTTTCAGTAAAACTACATGGTGAATATCAAATTTTGAATTTTCTGTGACCCGTTAAAATAAAAGAACATGGATAATAATGGTTAAAAAAAGGGAGGTCAGGAATAATTTTATTAGTGGCCCAAATCCCTAGAACAGAGGTCGCAATCAAATCCAGCACGCAGCCTGCTTTTCTACAGTCTTAGAATATCTTTACATTTTGAAAAAATTGCAAAAAAAAAACCCCCGAAAAACCCAAACAGAGAAAAAATGCAGCAGACATCTTACATGGCTTGCAAAGCTCTACTATTTGCTCTTTGGTTTTTTACAGAAAATGCTTGCTGAGCCCTGCCCCACTGAGTCCTTTTTCTCCTGGCCTGAAAGATCACTAATCTAGTCATCTTCAGATTCTTCAGCTGAGCTTACATTTTCTATTTGGTCTATCTTTTTGGTCTAAAAACACTTGAAACATTATTCCTTGGATCTATTTTTTGTGGTGACTAATTTTCTGATGTCAGTCATGCATTCATATTTATTGAGTTACTAAAACATTCCAGCCACTGAGATACTACTTGGGGTAAACTCATCTGTGATTACCAGTAAAGCCCCAAGTCCAGTGGCTTAAAGATATATTTCAAACAAATATTAGATGCATTCAAGCTTCCTTTTAAAAATCGCTCTGATAGTAAATATGCATCTTTGTTATTTCATAACTTAAAAGTCTTCTATGGTTTCCCTTTCCCTACAGGACAGGGTGCAAACTACTTAGCCTGGCTGGCTTTAGGGCTTCCCACAACTGTCTTTTTTTATTTGCTGTATGCGGGCCTCTCACTGCCGTGGCCTCTCCCGTTGCGGAGCATAGGCTCCAGACGCGCAGGCTCAGCAGCCATGGCTCACGGGCCCAGCTGCTCCGCAGCATGGGAGATCCTCCCGGACCTGGGCACGAACCCGTGTCCCCTGCATCGGCAGGCGGACTCTCAACCACTGCGCCACCAGGGAAGCACCCATTCAGTAAACTTTTATTGCAGTGATCAGGCACACACAAGTCATCAGGCCCTGTCTCAGCCACCTGGAACATTAACCAACAATTACAAGTGCGACGGCTGAGGAATGCAGGGCCCTCTGGGATACATGGGGGCACATAACCAGGCAGGGCTGCAAAAGAGTGGGTGTCCTGGAGGAAGGTACTTATGACCTTGGTCTTTAAAAATTTAGGGGAGGTAGCCAGGCAAAGAGTAGACAGAGAAGTGTCCAGACTAGATTTCTCACCTCAGCTGTTTCATCTATAGCTGTGAATATTATTGCTTTTTGGAAGTATCATGCTTTTCCAAGAATGGGGGGAAATGTTGTAGAAGGGGTTGGTTCTTTTTCTCGATTTTCCTTTTACTAGATTGCATGGCTTGACAACAGCAAATGTATCTTGCTCTTTGGTATATTTGATCTTTTGCCATAAGTGATAAGTCCAAGTTAAATATGTACCAGTGGGCCTATGAGATTCCTACATTCATCCCTGTGGTGTTGCTAAATTGAGAACTGATCATTTCAAGAAAGAAAGAAAAAAAAATTAACTATAAATAGACGTAAAGGAAATGCCAAAGTAATGACTTAAAAAGGCAAGCCAGTGAACTACTTTGCAAATTATCTTTGTGCAACAAATTAATCATCATTGTGCTATTAGGATCTTAGGATATATTGGCGACAGTATAGAATTAAGAGTGTATACTTTAGAGCCAAACTTCTTAGGGTCAAATCTCAGCTCTGACAACACCTAGCTGTGTGAACTAGGTAAATTGTTTAATCTCTCTGGGCCAGGGTCCTCATATATAAAATGAGGAATAATAATAGTACCCACCTCACTGGGCCGTTGTGAGAGCTAAAGAAATTAATAGAGGGAAAAGGCTTAAATAAGTGTTTGATACCGACTTTCGATCATGACTAAATCAATGAACAGGTTTCTGCAGCAGGATTTTATCCAATTCCACAGCAAATTACGTTTCCACGTCCTAAAATACTACCCGTGTGGAGGAATGGGGATGGAATGCAGTGAGTGGAGCACAATCAGGTCACTCTGGGGGGGTTCTCCAGGGGCCCTTGGTGAGTTTATGCTGCAGTTGTACTTTTTTTTAGACCATGCATGCTCACAAGCTGTCCAAGATATAGTAGGGGAGATATAGTAGCAGTCTACTTTCCCCACGTCATGTTCAATTCAAATACCCACAGTCATCGTTGCCAGTCTCTTTATTAACTCCTGCCAGATGATACCCATGGGGTTTCCTATACTTTATTGAGCCAGTGAGTGCACTGGCTAACTCAGCCCTTTTTATGTGTGAGCATTACTTACCTCCTGACTTCATCCCTATCTTTCTCCAGGGACAGATCCCTTCCCTTTCTAACTCTGATGCAATGAACATCAGATAATAAGTCTAACGTATGGCCCCTCGAATTCCTCAGTTAAATTACAAACAGATGGATAGAAGATGTGAGACTCCTGACATAAAGTTTGTCCTGCTTATTTTTTCTGCCCATCCTTATATCGAGGAAGATAATTCATGATCTGAGTATAAACAGTGCTCCCAATATAGTCACGCAGCCATGATCTAGAAGGCCAGAGGGCTCATGTAACATCATTTATGAAAAAAATAGGAATTTCTCTGGCCAGCTGTGGGATGCAAAACACACCACTGGCTATTCTACCTAATAATGCTAAGATCCCACCGAGGAAATTAAATGTCATGAGATGCCCTTAATCATGAGAGTTGGCAAAATTGTTCTTCAAAGAGTACAGGGCAGCATAAAGGGCATCACAGGAGGGTCACATGACAGAGAGAGAGAAGGGCACACAAAAGGCATGGTGCTGTGTGGACGGGAGATTATCCCCTCTACGCTTCTTGAGTTGTGCGGCCAGACTAATAATAAAATTGACATAAGACAAATTAACAGGAGAAAAAAGATACTAATTTTAATTCATGCACACAAGGGTGACCAGTCTATTTACTCGCCTTTCAAAAGAAAATGCCCATCCTACTGACCCATTCCTCTAAGGGCCTTTCCCTCCTACAGACTATGCTCCTCTGAGTGAGTCAGACTTAGTCACACATGTGTGTAAGCCAATGGCTAACAGAGGTGGATCGGCATCACGCCTGCAAGAAAAGCCTTCACACAAAGAGATGACTTTCCAATTATAAAATTGTAG
This sequence comes from Platanista minor, assembly GCA_004363435.1. Lineage (NCBI taxonomy): Eukaryota > Metazoa > Chordata > Mammalia > Artiodactyla > Platanistidae > Platanista > Platanista minor. The sequence continues at coordinate 2,647 of RJWK010050986.1, read as the reverse complement.
CCATTGGGGAATGGGGCAGGGAGAACCCTCCCATGGTTTTCCCTACTCTTCCACGCCAAGAAAGCATGAAGCCATAAAAGCAATTGCTACCTGCTTTGTCTATTCATAAACTGTAATACTGACAAAAGAACCCAGGGCACACTCAAACTACATAATAGTTGCAAAGGATGTTTATATGTACATGTTAAATATAAATACCTAGAGTGTCTTTTTGGTCTGGAAGGAGGACAATATGTTTAGGTCCTCCCACACTGAGTAAATTTGCAGAATTACAATTCCCATGATAAGCCAATGCTTTTCAAAATGAATGATGAGGTTAAACCAAGTACTACTTAGAGGCTTCTGAGGGTTGTATTCTCCATGAAGCGCTGAGAATGTGGTTTTGACTAAATGTTTTCACCCCGTACACCACAAACACGCGTGCAGTTTTGTATTTGGCTTCTTCTGAGAACTTCTTGTTTTAAGATAGACCTCAAACCAGATACCAAAAGACAACTATCCCTCCTGCCTGCATTAGCACATCCTAAACTGATTTGGTCATTCAACAAATGACATTCAGTTCTAGCCTAGAAAATAATCCTTTCTTTGCTGTATGGTTTCCAGACTTCGCTTCATAAAGTGAAAGAACATGAAAAGCAGCAGAGCAGGGGCCCCAAGGAGTCCCTAGACTTGCAAGTTCAAGTTCTTATATGCTGCAGACTGAGCTGATCGGCTCACTGCTACACACAGAAACATGACCACTAAAAGTCAATCTCCACTAGGCCTAATTCATGAACTTTGTGGGGGAAGATCACAAAGCAGGGCTTATTTTTTGCTGCTGTTGTTTATTGAGGTATAATTTACATATAGTAAAATTCAATATTTTCAGGTACAGAGTTCTCTGGATTTTGACAAACTTAGACAGTCATGTAACCACCATCACAATCAAAAGTCCCTCACATCAGAAAGTTCCCTTGTGGCCCTTTGTAGCCAATCCCCCTCTTCACGACCAGCCCTTGGAAAACACCAATCTAATTTCTGTCCCTATTGTTTTGCCTTCTCTAGAAGGTCATGTAAATGGAATCATACAGTACATAGCCATTTGTATCTGGATTCTTTCATTTAGCAAAATGCTTTTGAGACTCATCCAGGTTGTTGCATGTATCAGTACTTCATTCCTTCTTATTGATGAATAGTCTTCCATTTATGGATATACCAGAATTTTGTGTATCTATGCACTGTTGAGGACCCTTGGGTTGTCTCTAGCCTTTAATAATGAATAAAGCTATTAAACTTTGCTTATAACTTTTTGAGTGGATATCTTCATTTCTCTTGGAGTGGGATTCCTCCGTTATATAAGTGCACATTTAACTTTATATGAAACTTTTCCAAAATGGCTGTACTGTTCCCACCAGCAATGTATCATAGTTGCAGTTGCTCTGCATCCTCATCAGCAACAGATGTTGTCAGTTTCCTTGATTTGAGCCATTTTAATCATAATTCATGGACTTTGGATCTAGGATGAGCCGTAAAATTAAACATTCTGCTAGCTACATATACTGGGTTGAATAGCGTTCAACCCTCCAAATTCACATTCTCCTGGAACCTCAGAATATGACCTTATTTGCAAATAGGATCTTTGCAACTAGTTAAATTTAGATGAAGTCTTACTAGATTAAAGAGAATGGCTTATGTCCAATGGCTGGTGTCCTTATTCCAATGGCTGGTGTCCTCATACAAGGCCATGTGGATACACAGAGACATACAGAGGAGAACACCATGTGACAATGGGGGCAGTGATTAGAGCTGCAACAGGCCCAGGAACTCCAGAACCACCGGAAGCTGGAAGAGACAAGGCAGGATTCTTCCTTAGAGCCTCTGGAGGGAGGGTGGCCCTGCCAACATCTTGATTTCAGACTTCAAGCCTCCAAAGCTGTAAGAGAATAAATTTCTGTTGACCTAAGCCACCCAGTTTGTGGTGCTTTGTTCCAGTAGCCCTAGGAAAATAATATACTGTGAATACAATTTGCAAAATCAAGTAATGCAAAGAAGTTTACACAGTTATATTTGACTGACATAAAGCTTTCTGAGAATAAAACATACTAATTGTGTGAAAATATAGTTCTCATTAGTACAAATATATCATTAGCGGGCGAAATTACTAATAGGCATAAAATTACTTGGACTAAATCTTTGAATAATCTGTAATTTAACTTTTCACTCATTGGGTTCAACTTCTGCTAATGAGTCCAAATTAGTGGAGACCTACCATTTATCAAGAATTAAGGTCAGGGCTTCCCTGGTGGCGCAGTGGTTGAGAGTCCGCCTGCCGATGCAGGGGACGTGGGTTCGTGCCCCCGTCCGGGAAGATCCCACGTGCCGCGGAGCGGCCGGGCCCGTGAGCCATGGCCGCTGAGCCTGCGCGTCCGGAGCCTGCGCTCCGCAACGGGAGAGGCCACAACAGTGAGAGGACCGCGTACTACAAAAAAAAAAAAAAAGAAAGAAAAAAGAATTGAGGTCAGTCCTGGGGGGGAGGGGAAGGGATAAATTAGGAATTTGGGATTAACAGATACACATTATTAATTATAAAATAAACAACAAGGACCTACTGTACAGCACAAGGAACTACAAGAATCTGAAAAGGTATATTTATATATATATATATATA
>RJWK010050985.1:0-16099 GCA_004363435.1 Platanista minor | reverse complement strand
CGCTCGGGAACCTGACAGCGTCCCGGCGTTAGATCCTCAGTTTAGTGCTGGCGTTGACACGTTTCACGTCTGTCTGACAGAGGCATTCATTCTTACACTCCCCGCAGCGTTAGTAAAAGTTCATTTATCCAGGGTTCTTCGTGTGCTGGCGCTCCTAACTCCCAGCAGAAACCCCAGGAAGAAGGTGTCACCCACATTTTATAGATGAAGAAATCGAGACTCGGTAACTCGTTCAAGGTCAAACATCTTGGTAAGGGGCAAAGCTCGATCAAAGCCCGTAGTCTCCAGAATCTCAGAGATGAAGGTTGTTAGAAAAAAAATCCTGAATCTGTGGGGCTCCCGAACAATTCCGGGATAGAAGCCTATCTGAGCGACACACACACACACACACACACACACACACACACACACTCGCAGCCTCTTCTGTCCCCACCCCCAATGTAGAGACGTAGAGACGCTAGGAGCCCTCGGGCTCCGCCCCAAAACAAGCCCAGCTCAGAGTCAAACCGTCTTTATTTCTACAGCAACATTTGAAAATAGAGAGCGACCGCCTCACCTACCAACTGGGGCAGCCCCTCCTGCCACAGGGGTCCATCACTGCCCCTAGCAAGAAGCTGCAGGCGTGGGAGGAGGCGTGGCAGGATGGCTCTACGGGCAGTGCCCGGCGCGGGGTCAGGCCGACCCCGGGCAGGCCGGGCGGGAGGGGCAGTGCTTAAGACCGGGCTGCAGGGCCGGGCCCGGCGGTGAGAGGACGGACGGGGGCGGGGTGGGGGGCTCTCCGTCTTGGGGCACGGGGCAGGGCGCACCACTCAGAGGCCGGGACGAAAGCAAGAATGCCCAGGGAACCCTTTGGGGAGGCACCGCCCCTGAGATGTGGAGCCTGGGAGATACCACCGCGCGGAATGGGGGTGATTAAGGCCTGGGCGGTACCACTAGAAAAGGGTGGGGTGAGGGGAGGCCGGATAGTACCAAGGACTGAGGAGAGGAGTGCGGCCAATAACTTATTTCTCTATATACAGAAGCAACGGCCGGGAGAGGGCAGGGTGCTGAAGGGACGGCAGGTGCTTAGTGTTCTTGGATTTGGGGTCTGCGGAGGGGGGGCCACTGAGCCTCTCTCTACCTTTGGAGACCCCGGCCAGCCCCTCCGCTGGCCCTGAACCTAGGGAAGAGGGGGCCCTGCTGGAAGGAATAAATAAGGGGTAGAGCTGGAGTGGGCAGGCCCAGCCTCCAGGGCTCAGGCTGAGATGACAAGGGAGAAGGTTACCCTGAGATTGAACAGAAAAGACAGGGGTCCTTGGGAGAGACAGGAGGGGCAAGCAGCAGGCCCATGCGAAGGGCTGGGGTGGGGATGGTGCCGGGTGGAGGCTCTGGCGACTGGCTGCCCCTTCAGGATTAGCCCACAAGGGAGCTTCGTCGGGAGAGGTCCATGGAGCTGGAGCTGAGGGTGCGGCTATCAGAGAGGCCTGTGCCTCCAGGCTGTGGGCAGAGGGGCAGGTGGCTCAGCCTGTGCTGCCACCAGTACGCGCTTCCCTGGCCCGAAGGGGCCTGACTAGTCAGAGTCCCTGGAGTCCTGACACTCCCACCCACCTCCACAGTTACTGTGCTGCCACTGGCCGCTCACAGGCAGGAGCTGAGTTTCCCTCATTGGTCTCCCCAGGGTCCAGCCCAAAGCCAGGCCTGGGATGGAGACAGGAAGTGTGGCTGGATGAACAGACATGCTTGAGAAGCTCGGCAAGTACACAGGACATGCAGGCCTGGGGCCGGGGCCTCAGCTGCCCACCCGTACCTGGACTGGCTCTTCCACACTCTTGTTGAGGAAGTTGAGGGAACTGGCCCGCTTCATCCTGAGGGGAAAGGGCGGGCAGGATTTGCCCACGGTGTAACTGGGGGAGGACGGGGGAAGGGGTCAGCTTGGGGCAGGGGAGGGAGGCTGATGGGAAGGGAGATTGGTGGTGGGTGGAGCTTGAGCGAGACAGGGAGTTCACCCTGGGTCTGAAGTTCAGCTGGGGTTGGTAGGTTGTGGGGTGGGGTCTCAAGAGGCTCACCAGGGTGGATGGCTCACCTGGGGTTTGGGGGCTCCTGGGGGCCACCACCCTGCAGCTTCTTCACCAGCATCTCACTGCTGCGCCTCAGGGCGTCTCGGAGCTTCCCGAAGGAGCCACTGCGCCGCAAGGAGCCGCTGCCATCCTGTGGGGCGGACGGGTTCATCTGTGCCATGCTGGCTACACATCCTCCTGGCCCAGTCCAGCCCCTAGACTCACCCCGCTCCACTCGGCTGCAGGCCCTGCCTCCTCGAGGTCAGCCTCAGACCGAGCCCCGGCACCCGCGGGCACGTCTCGGCTGCCACGACGGTCTCCGCGCCCACCGCTGCCGTCTTTCAGCAGCTCCACCACCTTGGTCTGGCTTGCAGGGTCCAGGCCCTGAGTGAGGGCGGGCGCGTCAGGCGGAGCAACGGGCCCTGACTGGATCACACACAGGGCCATGCAGGTCCCTGCCCACACCCCTGGTGCCTGTCGCCCTACCTGCTTGCGGCTGCGACTGGCGCAGTCCTCCAGCGTGTGCGCGGCTTCTAGCTTGCCCTGGCGCCGGTACAGGGCCCCCAAGCTGCGCAGCGTCGTGTTGACCGTGGGGCTGCGGACAGGAGAGCGGGACGGTCTCCAACTCTGTGTTCCCCAGGAGCCAGGGCCCATCCTGACACCCAGCCCACGCTGGCCCTGAGGAACCATCCAGCCGACTAAAATCAAGGCTTTCCTGTGTGTCAGGCCCTGTGCTAGGTCCGCCTGGATTCCCCTGTTTTGGGGAATCACCTGAGGGCCCTAGGTGGGATGTTGCCACCAGGACTAAAAGCTGGGAAACCCAGGAGTGAGATAATCAGGCTGTCCAGGGACAGAAAGCCTTCTTGGGACAGGTGGCCTGTGACCTGGGCCTTGAAAGATGAGCTGATAGAGAAGAGGTGTGTGTTCTGGGGCTGAGCAGTATGGAGTGTGGAGCCTGGCCCCGGCCCCCACCCAGGATGCCGCTTCCCAGCTCTCTGCTAGCCCAGCAGTCCCGCCCCACTGTCCTCACCTGTCTACTTTACAGGCCTTGTACCAGCTGCCATATTCCCCATAGGGGGTGCTGTCCCGGCGTTTATCCTGGGGGAGAGACAAGCAGAAGGTGGGAGAAGGCCCTCCCCTCTACACACCCCCAGCCTCATCCTCCCTCCACAGACATCTGCCCCGGCCCTGCCCCACAGAGCTACCTTGCTCTCCTCCCGTTCCTCTGCGTGCATCCAGATGGGCTTGTTGTCCCCTGGAGGGAGAGAGGGGGCTGTCACCAGCCTCTCATGTGGGCCTCTCCTGGTTGGGCTGGACACGTGACTGGGGTCTGGGGGTAGGTCAGGGGTACTCAAGAAGGACCAGGGTTGGGCTTCATTGAATGAATGAATCGACAAGAAACAGACCCAAAACATGACTGACGCTCCTCTGGAATAGAGATGCCTGTGGCACAGGCCTGTGCTTGAGGGGCCTGTGACTGGGGAGTTGAGGGGAGCACACCCTTACAAACCTCAGGTCCACGGTGTGAGACGATGCTAGGCCTGAATGATGGGCCGGGCTGAGGGGGTCCCAGAGCAGGAAGTGACTGACCGTGAAGGACCAGAAGGTGGCTTCCCAGAGTGGGAGACATCTGGGCTGGGCCCTCACGGTGAGCGTGAGTTGCCCAGTGGAGAAAGGGGAAGAGGCTCTGGGCCGAGGGCATGGGTATGCAAAGGGAGGGCATTGCACGGGTACAACCTCCCAGGGGGCTGTGTGAGTTGGGTGTGTGTGCTCACGTGTGCACACAAGTGGCTGCGGACCAGCCAGACCCTAGGTGTGAGGCCTGCCCGGCTGAGGTATTCGTCTTAGATGCTGACGGCTGAGCGGGCCTGTGAGCTGGGGCACACAGTAGCCATGCTCACCGCTGACAGAGCCGAACTCCTTCTCGTGAGCGCGGGTGAGGATCTCCTTGTACAGGGTCTCTGCATCCTGGTACTTGCCCTGTTTCAGGTAGCAGGAGGCCTGCAGGGGCAAGGCCCAGAGGGTGAGCAGGATGCAAGGAGTTGATCCTTTTCCTCTCCTCCCTCCCCCCTCCCCCTTCCTCCAGCCCCCTCTAGCCCAGGACACCAGGTTGTTCTTGGTCTTGGCCACGTTGGGGTCGTCAGGCCCAAGGCGTGTGGCGTAGATCTCCAGTGCCCGCCGGTAGTAGTATTCCACCTCCTCGGCTTTGCCCTGGTTCTGGCACAGCAGGGCCAGGTTGCTCAGCTGCTTGGCTACGTCTGGATGAAACTTGCCCAGAACCTGGGACAGGAGCGGGAGCCGGTGGCTGGGATCGGGGCCAGCCTACGTCCCCCGTCTGCCCAACCCACCTGGCCTGCCCAGCCCTGCCTGCTCCCACCTTCTCCCGGATCTCCAGTGCCCGCTTGCAGAGGGGCTCAGCCTCCTTGTACTTGCCCCGCTTGCCATACAGGACCGCCAGGTTGTTCAGTGTCGCAGCCACCTAGGGGGTGGGAGAATGGAGGCTCCATGACCCGGGACCTGGGAACTGCAGCGGGGAGGGGAAGCCCTCACCTCCCACCCAACCTCACTCACAGCTGGGTGGTCCTTGCCCAGTGTCTTCTCGCGGATGGCCAGGGCATCATTGAGCAGGTGGGCAGCCTCCTTGTACTTGTTTTGGTCCCTGGGGGCAGGTGGGAGCATGATGAGGATTATCCTCCAGCCCAAGGCCCTCCTCCTAGTGGCCCAAGATCTCTGTGGTCACTCTTCCTATACTTACTTATGAGTGAGCATGATGGGGTGTGACCCAGAGCGTGGGGAGACGTGGTCAGCCCCTGCTCTCTGGCTTGGGGGGCTTTGTGCAGGAAGGGCATGCAGTGCTGGGGTACAAGCCAGACTCCCCCAGATCCCACCCTCATTGCCCCATGCCCAGTGCACCTTGTCCTATGTTTCCCAGGGCCTCTGCTCATGGTGTCCTTTCTGCCAAAGAGACCTTCTCCGACCCTTTTGTGCTCTGGGCAAACTCAACTTTCACCAAAGGCCCTCCTCAAGCCTTGGTGCCTGGAGAAGGTGTGCCCCCGGTGTCCTCGTGTGCCGTCCCCTCCCTGGTTATGTCCAAGCCTTTGTCCACCACTAGACTGAGGCATATTCACGTCTGTAGCTCAGGCACCCTGTGGGCTTGGCCCTCTCCAGGGACAAGATCCTTCTTTCTCTGTCACCCAACTGCCTGGTGGAACCCGAGTCCTGGCCCACTGCAGGCACTGAGGATTTGTGACCAGGGCTGGAGCCTTCAGGAAGAATGCTCCCATGGGTGACCGAAGCCGGAGAAGCCCTCACCGATAGACCAGCGCCAGGATGTTCAGCATGGTGGCCACATCAGGGTGGTCGTGGCCTGACGTCTTCTCCAGGTCCTCGAGGGCCTGCTTGCAGAGTGGCACGGCCACCTCATAGCGGCCCTGAGAGGCGTACTGGATCACCAGATTGTGCAGGGTGCGGAGCCGTGCTGGGATTTCATAGCCCCCGTGCTGGGCAGCCACATCTCCTCCTCCAGGGCTGGGGGCTGCAAAGCCAAGGGTGGGAGGTCAGATGTACCAAGTGCCCCCTGAGCTGGGCTGGCACGTGCCAGCCATACCTTTGACCGACTTCACACGTGGCCCTGGGCAAGTCACCATTAGCTCTCAGTTTCCCCATCTGTAGAGTGGGTCTAGTCACCCCACAGAAAGAGTGGGTAGAGTCCCAGCTCCGGTACTTCAAGCTGTGTGTCCCAGAGCAAGTCGCCTAACCCCGAGCCTCAGCCTCCTCACGTGCAGAAGAGAGGCTCTGATACACACGCCACATGATCAGCAAGGCCAGTACTGGCCCGGGGATCAGCACTGTGCATGCGTCCTCCCTTAACCCTCAGAGGAGGCTCAGAGAGGAAGGAAACTCTACCAGTGGCCACAGAGCAAACGGAGGCAGAGCAGGGCTCGCACCCAGGCCGGACCGCTCCAAAGCTCTGAACTGTGATGATGCCTGCTCCTCCAGAACTTGGGAGATGAGAGAAGCAACATGTAAAACCTGCCTTCTAAGCTCTAATGCTGGGATGTTATCATCAGAAACGAGGCAGGAAAGAACACGGCAGCCACTCAGACCTTGTTTTCTGTGACCTCTGGGTCCCAAGGACCAGGAGTTCACACAGCCTTCTTTTCCCTCCCCCAGAGCCAGCTGCCCCTCCGCACCTGGGCTCTGCTCCTCCTCACTGGGGAACAGGTCATCCAGAGAGTCTTTGGGGACATCCCCCTTCTCCTCCTGGGGAGGAAGACAGGATGGACGTCAGGGAATGAGGTGGCCCAGGGGTCGGCGGGCTGGGTCGGAGCGGCGTCTGCTCCCTGCCCCCACTCCCCGCTCCCAGGTGCCCCCACCCCGCCCAGTGGCCGTGGTAGGGCTTACGCTGGCGGAGGTGTCCTCGTCCAGCTTGCGGATCTGGCTCATGAACAGCAAGTGCTGCTTCTCCTCCTCGAGCTGGGCCACGGCCTGCTCGCTGCGCTGCAGCTTCTGCTGCGTCCCTGCCAGCTCCTCCCGCAGCCACTGGTTCTCCTGCACCAGGCGCCGTACCTGAGCCCGCAGCTTCTGCTTCTCCGACTCTACAGCCCCCAGATGGCTCGACAGCGCCAAGATCACCTGTGGCAGCCAGCCGGAACGGAGGTCAGAGCCCTGCTGACCCCCCAGCCTGGGCCCCAGAGAAGAGCCAGGCCCGGAGGAGCTGCAGGGCTGAGGGCCCCGAAGTTCTCCTCTCATCAAGGGAGTTTTGCCCCAGGGCCCCAAACAGACCAACATAGCCTGAGACCTGAAACCAGGAGGCTTGGGGATTCTTAAGTTCTTCCTTCTGTGGTCAGGAGCCCTGGGCTCCCAGGCTGGCTGCGCTACTCTGAAATAGCCCATCCCATTTCCTGGGCCTCCAGCTAGTCCTCCACATCGATGGTCCAGTTCCCACCTTGTTGGGTTGTTCGGATCATTAAGAGCACTAGCTGGGGTGCTGCCCTTTCCCCGAGCCATCCACTCGTTTCCTGTCTCTCCTAGGAGCTGTACTCAAGCCCTGTAGCCAGAGCCACTATACCGCTGCCCCTGGCCCAGGGCTAGCGCTTTCCCAGAGACCTTGATAGACGACTGAAGGGCTACCAAAAGACCCCATCCCTACTTCTGCCAAGGGGCCAGGGCAGCCCCTGTCATCCTGCAGCTCCCAGGGAGGGAAGGGTGTGTGTGTCCTTAAACCCCCAGTGTCTGGAAAACCACAGGGGCAGGTAAGGGGATCCAGAGGCCTCAGCCTCAGCCCTCAAACCTCTGCCCAAACTCCACGACTCCTTTCCCGAGCTTCCAGGCCCTTCCCGCCTTGGGGCCTTGCCTAGACTCTACCCTTTGTCCGTCCTTCATGGTCAGGGTCATTTCTGCAGTGAAGCCTCTTATGCCCTCAACCCCCGGAAAGCACGGCACCTCCCCCACATCCATGCCATCCTGTTGTCCATCTGTACCTGTATACACTGGGAGGGGGCCCTGGTGCGTTCATCTCCATACCTGGCAGTCAGCCGGCCGAGGAGTGAATGCCCGACACATTGCCCTCCCGGAGAGCCAGGCAGTCTGGGACCCCATGCTTTCTAGTTGACTAGCAAACGCCTAAGTGACAGGTGTTTTCAAAACCACTAGCTATTTTTAAAAAAGATCCTAAACAGCCTGGAAGTATTTATGGCAGATGGCACGATCCCTATTTTAAAAACAAGGAAACCAAGGTGATACCACCTGCCCAGGATTCAAAGAGCCAGGCAGTGTCTCAGCCAAGATCTGAGGGGGCCAAGACTCTCTGCCCGAGAGTCTAACTCCTTGTACACCCCAGCACCTCCTGGATAGCTCCGTCTGCATGTCATCCTCGCAGCCCCAACTTAGGAGGGCCCAAACAGAACTCCTGACCCATCCAGGCTCTCTCCTCCTCTTAATTTCCTCAAACCACAAACCTGGGACTTTCCCTGCCCCTCTCTGTCTCCTTTAGGCCATCCCCAGGCCCTACTGGACCTACTTCCAGAACGTCTAGGACTGACCCGCTTCTTACTTACCCTCACGGCCCAACCCACCATTTCTCGTTGGAATTCTAGCAGTGGCTTCCTAACACCTGCTACCTCCTTCTGCCCTGACCCACAATCGTTCATTCTCCACCCCTCAGCCAGAGAGAGTTTTTAAAACCTAAGCCAGACTGTGTCCCTTTACTGCTTAAACCCTCCAAAGGCTTCCTGATTTCCTGAGAATAAAACCCAAACTAATAAGGCACAGCATGATCTGGTCCCCGCTTTCTCCACAGGCCTTTTCTGTCCCTCTTTCCTCATGAAGCTCCAGTTAGACAGGTCTCTCAGTTCTCCCTCCACAACAAGATCTTTTCCACTTCAGGACCTTTGTACACGGAACCTCTCACTTTCCTCCTTTCTCTGGAAGCTGGTTCATTCCTTTCCTCAGGTCTTGATTTAAACGTCATTTCCTCAGAAGTCTTGCTTGACCAATAGCTAAGGCTATCACAAGATCTTGTTTTTTTCTTTGGAGAACTTATCATAATATTGAATAAATAAATATATGTGTATTTCTGACTCTCTTCCTATTGGACTAGGGCAGGGATCTCATCTGTCTTGTTGGACCTGTAGCCCTGGCATCTAACACATTGCCAGGCACATAGTAGGCACTTGATAACTTACCTGTTAACAAATGAATAGAAGAATGAATGGGGGGATCTTTAAGGATTTCCTCTGTTTTTTTAGGCCACACAGTCTCTGCTACCTAGCAGAGAAGCCAGATGATCAGGCTCTCCTGGGGCCAGGCACGGCGGGGGTCTCCAGAGCCCATCCATTTCTTCAACAGATATTTACTGGGATCCTACCATGAGGCTCCAGGGGACAGATTCTTCCTTCCCTTCTGATTCTGTTACTACATTGCCAGGATTCCTTTGGAAGGCTCCATCCCTCCCATGACCTCCCTCAGCACCCCAGACCAGCCTACCTGGGCCTCCCCCAGCCCCAGTTCGATGGCCTCCAGGGAGCGGCGCAGGAGGACACAGCGCTCCTGTGAGCCGGGCTCTGCCTCACCAGCTTCATGAGCGACGAGGGGAGCGAGAAGGGCACGATGCTCCCCGCGCAGGGTCTCTAGCCCTTGGATAACGGCCTTGGTGCCCAGCACGATCTCATCCTGGCTCAGCTTCTCCTCCCGAGGAAGCACCATCGTGGCCATGGCCGTGCCGCCTGTGAAGGCGAGAGGGCGGGCAGGGGGTGCCGGGCCTGGGGCCACGCCGCCGTCCGCCCCGGATTAGGTAAACACCTAGGGTCCCCGGACGCCTGGGTCCCCGGGGTGCCCCGTCCCCCAGGCAGCAGCCCGCACCGTGCCCGCGCTCGGCCTACAGGGGGCGCGCCCGGCTCGTCTTGGCCCGGGAGACGCAATGCGGTGCGACCGGCGAGGCTGGACCCGGATTCGGCCCAGACCACTGGCTCAGGCAGGCTTAGGCGACCCAGTCTCGGGGCTTCCCTGGGGACTCCCTTAGCCAGAGCAGGGCGCGCCAGAGGATGGACCTACGGGGATCTTGAGGGGTTCACTCCCGTGCGGAGACACCGTCCCTCTGGGAGATCCGGCCCCAGCCCCCCTCGGGCAGCCCCCTTCCCAACAGGCTGGCCGAGCCACAGAGCCCCTCCTCCTGGGCAGCTCGACCCTGGGGAGACCCTTCCCCTAAGGAGCTGAGATCTCGGGTTCTTCGTCCCCCCCTCTCCCCAGGCCGCGCCTCATAGGCCAGCACGACATCCTGCGGACCCCTTGCCTGAAAAGGCCGAGCTACCGCCCCCGGCCACCCAGGACCGCGCCCCCTCCCTGCGGGCTGGCCTGGCCCTCTCACAGGCCGCGCCCAAGACGACCTCTCCCCTAGGCCGACCCAGAGCCCCCCCTCTCCCGGCCCGATCGGCCCGCGTGGACCTGCGTCTCCCGCTCGGGCCCGCCTCCCGCTCCAGCTCCGGTTCCCGCCCCGCTTCACCCGGACCAGCAGCCGTGAGCAGGTCCCACCGCCTCCATCCCGCCGGCCTTCCCAGCAGTCCCTGCGCCGCCTTAAAGGTGAAGCCCGTACCTTGGCGGCGTCGGAGGGGGCTAAACACGCTTCTCGGCCGGCGGGCTGCCTTAAAGGAGCACGCCGGCTGGGCCCACTCCAGGCAAGGGGAAGGGATCCGGGGGCGTGGCCTTCGGGATGGGGCGTGGTCATTGAGGCGCCGGGCGTGGGCTTGCCCGAAGCTTAGGTTCATAGCGGCCACCTCCCACTCTCCTGCGGCCTCGGATTCCTCTGCTGTAACCCGCCCCGAGGCCGCAGCGGTGTGGACAGCCTGGGGAGGAAGTGCACAGCCTGGGGAAGATGTGCACCTGAACTTGACCTGTACCGCTGCCAGAGAGGGCGGCGGAAGAAACCGGGGCCTAGGGAGAAGGCCCGGCCTCCTCAGAGTCCAGAAAGAGACAGCTGGCATTTATTGACATTTATTGAGGTAGTTGCCACTTTCTGAGCGCTTACTGTGTGCGGGGCGCTTGGATGCCTTAAGTGCGATGACACATTTAATGCTTGCAAAGACCGGAGAAAGCGGACACTGCTATTATCCCAATCTCGCGGATCTGACCCCAGGCTCATTTGTCTCTAGAGAGTGGTTATGCCCCACCCAAATCCTTCGGAGCTGTCCTTGTCCCAGTAGGGGATTCTCTCGGCATCTTAGGGCTGCTTCTTGGGAGGAAGGGACGGAGGCTTCTGGCCATGAGGGAGAAAAGGATGGCAAGGGGCAGTTGGGCATCGGCCAAAACAGACTCGTGACCCTGTGGGTGAGCACCACCACAGATTCTGTGGGCCGGATGATCAGGACAAGGTGATGATGACGTCATCTCCTCCCAGAGCCCTTCTCTGATTCCCCACCCCCTATGTAGAGCAGCCCTCCAGCGCATTTCAAGCACACATTTAATTCTCTCTGTAGCATTTACTCCAACATTTTTCTTGTCAGTTTCTGTCTCCTCCCTAGAATGCAGGCCAAGATCTGCCTGTCTTGTTCACTCTCAGAGTAGCTCTTGGCTACCACATAGCAGTACTCAGTAAATGCTGTTTTTTTAAAAAGGCAGAAGGGCACTACATTCTGCTGTGAGATGGCTCTAAAAGTTAACAAGCTTTTCCTTAGCCCCCAAAGGACCTGCCCACAGTGCCTGCCCACACCAAACTGAAGCTCTGTCCTCAGGAAGTCTGCTCCCTTTTGCCAATGCCGATATTTGGAGACGGTGATGGTGCCCCACGCAGTGTTCCCCCTGCCTGGGCTGACAATCTGGGTCCCTTCACCCACTCCTGTGCAGTTTCTGACCCTTCCCTCTCCCGATTTCTCTTTTCTGGGTGTGGCTTAGCATGGCAGTCCAGACACTACTCCGAATGTGGTGCTCAGTCCAGGGTGCAGGGATCCAGACAGGGAGTGAACTGCACAGATCACAGAGGTATAGTCCCCCGCTAAGGAGCACACCACCCGTCCACCGTGAAGCTGAAAGTCAGGTTGACTTTGACAGCTACGGTACGGTGTCTGTTCAGGGTAAGCTTGTCAGCTAAAACCCTAGATTGCGTGCATCCCACTTATATCCATCCAGGTTCTTCTGCCAATTCTGTGCTTTCGCCACTGATATTTAACCAGGGATTTTTTTTTTTTTTTTTTTTGGCCGCATTACACAGCATGTGGGCTCTTAGTTCCCCCACCAGGGATCAAACTGCACCCCCTGCATTGGAAGCTCAGAGTCTTAACCACTGGACGGCTAGGGAAGTCCCTCCCAGTGATTTTTAAAGACAGTTGATACATTCACATGATGCAACATTCAAAAGGCATATACAAGTTACAGTGAAATGTAGCTCTTTCTCACTGACCACTGTCCTCAGTCATGCAGCTGCCTTCCCCCGAAGCACCTGCTGTTACCAGTTTCTTGTGTCTGCCAGTTACCTTGTTTGCCTCAGTCCAGAGCTTGTGTTTATCTTTGTTAGTTTCATCGGGTCAGTTTTCATCCAGGACCCTAAAGGTTGGAGTCTTTTGCATTTGAGGTCTTTAGCCTACACAGCGGCCCTATCTCCCACAGTTGCACTGGTTGCGGTGTGATAAGCCTGCCTTTGTGCAAACAGACTCCATCATACCCTGAATGCATGCCCAGATCACTGGCAAGTTCATGGGGGAGGAAATGGAATCTGGAGCCCAGGGCACCTTTGCTGTTCTTAACAAGGCTTGGTTTCAGAACCTTTTGGGAAGGAACTTTGTTAGAAGGCTCTCCTAGAGATTGGGATTCAGTAGTGCCAGAGTGGGTCCTAGGCATCTCTTATTATTTTGAAACTTCAGCGGTGCCCATGATGTGCTCCCTGGGTTGAAAGCCAATGCTTCAATGTCCTTGTTTTACAAGTACGGAAAGTGAGGCCCAAAATGGAGAAGGCAGATGCACGAGGTGACCACTGTGTCCTTCTGCAATCCAGAGTCCACATCATTTTCTCCCAGTGTGTAAGGGAGACTGACCCCATAGAGTAGAAGTCAAGAGGACCGAGGTCATGCGGCTTGTTCACAGCCACACGAAGCACAGACGCTTGCACCCTCAACACACAGCCTCAGGCAGGTTCACCCAGGGGCACTGAACGCCCATGTGCCACACTCACACCTCCATGTGCATGGGTTTACAGGCCCACGTACATGCATGCACACCACACATACTCGGGTGCAAACACAAAGCCCGGGCTTTCTAACCTTGTGCTTTCTCTCCATCTAATAAAGGAGCACATTCCTTTTATCACCTTTTTCCAGGTAAACGGAGAGAACATTTTTCAGTCTCCCTTTATGACTTTTGCTGGGTTCCTGTTCCAACTTTTCTGCTAGCCTTAGTCTTCCGTGGTTTCTTTGTGGTTCTCTTTAGGCATCTGGCCCTGCTCCTCCCCGTGTGCCACGCAGAGGGAAGGCTGGGCCTTCCCTGCCGGGTTCTCAGGCTCTTATCTTGCTTTCAGTTCGTAACCTTGCATGTGTTCAGTCTTTTTAGCTACTCGGCTTTTTATCTTGTCTCTGAGGATTACACTGTGCTCTCCCAAGGGAAGGGACTGTTACTTCACCCTGCTCTGTTCACCACTACCCGACCCCCTGCCCTGCAGCTGCTGGTCTGGTGCCAGGCTGCTGATGGGTGCTCAGTTAATGGAGAAGAAAGGAAGGAGTCCATGCCCAATGGTGATTCTTACGCCATTTTCCACGGAGCTCATCACCTTGCCTCCACCAGTCCCATGTCTGTGGAAGTTGTTCTCGCTACTTTCAACATAGTTTTCTCCCTGAAAATCACTCCCACTGCTCCCACCCCTTCCTCTTGGATCCTTGGAAGCACTGAAATCTGCTTTCTTAAGTCAATCTTTTCCCTTTGGCTAGCTTCATGCCTTTTCTTTGAAGTGGTGGTGGGGGTGGGCGCTTTTCCCAAGCATATCATCCCCCTTGAAACATCAGCAGGTCGGGACGTCCCTGGCAGTCCAGTGGTTAAGACTCCGTGCTTCCACTGAAGGGCCCACGGGTTCGACCCCTGGTCGGGGAACTAAGATCCTGCAAGCTGCATGGCACAGCCAAGAAAAAGAGAAACATCAGCAGGTTCACCCATAAGCGCTCGAGATTGGAGGTTCCTTAAAGACCATGTCTCACGCAACCCCTCCTCTGTGACCATGACAGGCAGCTCACCACTTCCTGAGGGGCTGTTTCACCTTGAACACAAGGTGCCAGTTTTTCTGCCACTGAGCTAAGAATCAAGTCTTCTCAGAGCTCCCCTGAGAGGCTTTTGGTTCCTGTCCTGGCAGCCACGGGGCAAATCTGCACCCTCTCTTCCTTGTGGCCTCCCAGCTAGACTGGAAGGGTCCGTGTCCTGCTTAGCGGGAAGGCACACAGGCTTCAGGGGCAGACTCAGCTGCGTCCAGAGCTGTGTTTCTCCGTTTGCTGGCTGGGGAGCTTTAGGCATGCGCTGCCACTTCATCTGTTTCCTCATCTGTAAAATGAGGTTCCTGACACCTGCCTTGTTGGATCCTCAAGAGAACGGAATAAAGTAGCAGAGTTAAGACCTTATCGTTATGCCCTCTACATAACAGACACTGTTACTAGTAGTTAGTATCATTAGTATCATCAAGTTTACTATTTGACAGACCCTGTGCTAGTGAATGGAGAGTGGGGAGAAAATA
Source organism: Platanista minor (assembly GCA_004363435.1). Lineage (NCBI taxonomy): Eukaryota > Metazoa > Chordata > Mammalia > Artiodactyla > Platanistidae > Platanista > Platanista minor. The sequence continues at coordinate 1,864 of RJWK010050985.1, read as the reverse complement.
CATGAAATATAGGGCAGTCTCTGCTTAGGGTGTCGTTGGAGGGAAAACACATTCAGATTGAAAGTGAGGAACAAATGAGGCAGCAAATAGGCGAGTCTGAAGGTAACGAGTGCTGAGATGTTTGGTGCTGGCAGGAGGTGCCCTGCGTGGTCAGGACAGAGGGAGCTCAGCCCGGCCAGGATCCATCTCACCATTTCCCTGAGATCGGCTCTTCCCCATGCTAAGGGTGCTCAAATCTCCATCCAGCCCGGAGAACTCCCCTGCACTCCATTCAGACCTACATGTTCAACTCCACCTCTGAATAGCACACACCCACCTTGCCCTAAACCCACCATCTTCCACCCAAATCTCCTCCAGGGATGTTCCACCATCGACCCGTTCACCAAGCAGACGGCCAGTCCCCATCCTTGACTCTCTCTCCTTCGACCCAGTTTTCTAACCAGCCACCTACACCTCGATTCTGCCTCTTAAATAGGACTCAAGTCTCCATTTTCCTCCACCTCCTCTTCTAGCCTTACCTTAGTCTATGTTTCATCACATCTTTTCTAAATTGCTGCCACACCCTTCGAACTCCTCCGGTTTTCATTCTTATTTCCTCCAACATGTTGTAGCAAGGTGATCTTTCTAAATTCTATCATCTCAGGGACTTCCCTGATGGCGCAGTGGTTAAGACTCCGTGCTCCCAGTGCAGGGGGCCTGGGTTCGATCCCTGGTCAGGGAACTAGATTCCACAGGCATGCCGCAACTAAGAGTTTGCATGCCACAATTAAGGAGCCCTCGAGCCACACCTAAAGGAGCCTGCCTGCTGCAACTAAGACCCGGCTCAACCTAGATAAATAAAAATAAATAAATTCTGTCACCTCATTTTTCTGCCTAAAACCCTTTATTGGCTCCCACTGGTCTCACGATAAATTACACAGTCCTTGCTCTGGCTCAGCGTAGTAACACTAACATCTACAAGGCTCCTCAGTGCTCTGGCCACTTCCTTTCTCTTCTGCCCCATCACTCACCGTTGCTTTCAGCCCCACTAAAGCACGTGTGAGTCTCAGAACAGGCCAGACTCTGTCTTATCTCTAGTTTTGCTATTTTCTGCATCAGAACACCTGTCACGTCGGTCGTCGTTTCCTTTGAGACATCTTCTTGTACACCCCTTCCCAGGCTGGCTTAGCTGCCCCTCCTGTGTGCTCCCAAGCAAACTTTCATGCTCTGTGGCAACTGTCTATTTGTCTGTCCCCCCTGCGAGGTTCAGAGTTTCCTTATAGGTATAGGTAAAGACACAGCCCTAGATTCATCCGTGTGTCATCATACCTAGGACAGGAACTGGCCCACGGTAGGAACTTAATACATGTAGGACAGATGGAGGGTTGGCAAGTTGGGATCTGAGCAGGGCCTTGAGAGATGGCCTGGAGTCTGATGACCTGGGTTAGAAATCTGGCTCCTTCTTGGCCACTCTGAGCATGTCAGACAAGCGACTTTCCCCCTTGCTCATTCCTTTATCTGGCCTTTGAGCGTTTGCCTTGTGCCAGAGTGATGGGGGCTGGGGACACAGCAATGAGGCAGCCTGAGTCCCTGCCCTCCCTGGAGCTCTCCTTCTAACATGGTACAAACGTTTATTGTGGGTGACAGTGGACGTCCCGACTGAAGAAATGGCCAAGGTAGAGACTAACAGTGGGATTTGGGGCAGAGCAGTTGGGAAGACCTCTCTGAGGAGGTGATGTGCAGGCTACATCCTAAAGGAAAAGGGGACGCTCAGCAGGCCAGGGAGAGCCTATAAGGTGGAGAGAGGAGGAGGGATCTGATTACTTTAAGTTCAGGTGTGGCCCGAGGGTGGTGAGCACTGGGGGGGGGGCACGGGGCAGGGGTC